>JAJIYU010000073.1:0-78847 GCA_030144865.1 Tinospora cordifolia | reverse complement strand
CATCATCTAAATCAAAATAATAAATTAAAAGAAAGGAAAGAAACTCACCTCGAGATCGCTTCCTAAATTATTTGTAGCACTTCATGGCTACTACTTTGCGAACTATTTAGAATAGCTTAAGCAAAGAATAACTTAGAACTAAGGTTGCCAAGAAGGAGGCAAAGAGAGAAAACAAAATGAATTTTTAACTCTTGTCTTTGGGATAAATGAAATGGGTGGAGTAGAGGGGGTTCATACAGGGCCCTCCTCCAAATAGTGTCTCTATCTTTCCCATGTGGGATTATTCCTTCCTACACATGCCCACTTTAACATCTCAACAAATGAGATATTTCATTCATGAATGTCTTACCCATTTCTTCTCTATGTATATTACCATCATACTAAACAAAATATTATTTTCATGAGAGCATCTAATTAATATTTTATTCACATACTTTTTCTATATTTATATCATACTAAAAATACTATTTTCTTATTCAAATAAAGAAGCATATAATTACCCAATAATTCTATATGTCTAATATTAATCATTGTATATTTCTTTATGCTTCTATGCTAACTAGTTAATTGCATACCAATGACAAATATACATATTTATACGTATATGTGTTTTAAACCCAAATTTCGATTATCACGTCACTAAAGTTTCATGTATTACGATTATTATGTCACTAAAATTTCAGGTATTACAATTATTACGTCACTAAAATTTCAGGTACTACAGATATGCCTTCTTGTAACTTAGTTGTGCCTTGGTCATTTTTGGTTCTACTCCAATTGTGCCTTGGACATACCTCGTTGTGCTTAGGTCATGCCCCAGTTGTGCTTGGTCGTACTTCAATTGTGTGTTGGACATGTTTCAAATGTGCCTAATCGTGCCTTGGCTATGCTTTAGTCGTGCCTTAGACATGTTCCAATCGTGCTTTGGTCATGCTCCAATCTTGCCTTAGACATGCCCTTGATCATGATTTGAACATACCTTAGTTGTGCGTAGGTCATGCCTTGGACATGCCCCAATCATGCCTCAATTGTGCACCTGTTGTGCCTTGATCATGCCTTGGACAATTAAGAATCTTTGTTCCTTAGTTACGCCTTAATCATTTTGCGGTTGTATCTTATCTAGTTATGCCTTAAATGTACCCTATCTTGTTCTAGTCATGCCATGAACATGATCCCTCATGCCTTGATTGTGATGTGGTTGTGCTCCTGTCATATGGTGTAGATAAAACCATGGTAAAATCCACACCATCTTGATGTGTGCAACGTTTTACGACTAAACAAGATTTCTATCATTTTGTCAGACCATCAAATTTTGTATTTCATTTTATACACTCATTTGCAACAGTGGAGTATTCCTCAATAGGTAAAAGAAGCATTGCTTGAGAATGAGAAGGGAGCGCAAATGACAAAAGATTACAATGAAAGGCATGCAAGTAAAAGGGTTTGTACAAGACCTCAACCTTTCACATTGCTAATCATTTTCTACTTGTTGAAGTCCTAAATCTTGAAATGATCATGAATGAAATTGATCATTAATCTTGAATAAATAATAACAATGCTCATAATTTTAGATTGAATTTGAATTGAGGATCAAACAAGACATCCTTAAGAATCAATTTGGAAGTTAATTGTACGTCTCCACAAAAACTAGAGAGAGAGAATCGTTATTTAGTGTAAAATAACAACTAAATGTTGCATAAAACAAAAAAAAATGAAGATATTTGCATTAGAGCAAATATAATTTGAAGCACCTAAATTAATAATGCAAAGACCCATCAAACCAATAACAAATTAAGAAGACCAAGTACCTACTATACTAAAAGAAGAGGCATGTGATGAGTGTTCAAGAACAATATCACAAGACGATAGATGAAAAGAAAGGATAGTCATTAGCTGTTGATACAGAATATAGGGAGGGTGTCATTTCCTTAATCATCTTACACATCTTTATTCGATGGAGTGAACACTTGCTTAACCTGCACATGTTGAGGCTTTAGTTTGGTGTGTAACTAGGTAGATAGCAATGAAGCTTATAGCATTTTTCAAGTGTATGACCATATGAAGCTACAATGTGTATAAAACTATCATTTTTTGTCTTTTCTTTTTAAGTTCTTGGATGTATTAACATTGATTATAAGTATTGGATTATTGCTACCATTTTCTTAAACAGCAAGAACAACATTGACTGGATCAAGAATGCCAAAACCATGAAATAAGTTTCTAGCATTCTTCTTGAGAAATTAGAGGAAATGTTTTGTCGATAAGAGGAATATGATAATAATTGACCCTTTATTTTTTAAAAAAAGATTTATTCAATCCCATAAGAAATGACAAGACATATTTTTGTTATGAGTAAGAATTAAAATCTTTTAACTCCATTATACATGGATGCATTTACCACGTATACAATGAAGTGGAGAATTACTCAATTCTTCTCAAATTACTTCTAGTTTAGTATGATAATACACTTAACTAAGGTTTGATTTTGATTATGATCAACTCTAATCTAATAAGTTTTTTTTTTAAAAAAAAAAAAAGAAAGAAAGAAAGAAAGAAAGATTTATTTGGAAACGGCAAATGTCTTTGTCATTATTTCTTATTCAAGAATGAAGAAGATTCACATCATTACCTTCAGGTTTCAAAATTGATCCACTGATGATCCTAATTTGTTTTTCACAAACAATTCAGGCTTCATCATGTGACACCAACAAAATAGTTATCTTCGGTTAGACATTGCATAACTAGAGTGTGTATCACAATGGTGAACATATTGGGGACTTGAAGCATCATCAATGACAGATTTCTCAAATGGCATCATGGATATACTAGATTTACAAGTCTTCATGAGAAACAATTAGCAAAGAAATGAAGCTACGGTATAGAGAACAACGGCAACAGCTACGGTGATTGCTATGATTCCATATCAATCACAAAGAAAGAAAGTTGCATCAAGATTTAGAAAAATGGGGGAGGAAAAGATTTGTGTGTTTACTTACATTGAATACATGTGTTTACTTACATAGAAGTAAGGAAAATTTGACTTCCACATAAACTTTAAACTTGGAAACCAAAATTAATTTGAAAAGTTTGAGCAGGTCAAATGAATTTTTATAAAACTTTGTTAACTTAGAAAAGTTTAAAAAAATTATATAAATACTAAAATTTGCATAAGTTTTATTAAAAATGATAAAAGAAAATATAAATAGATACGTTACCTATAAAAAAAGAGTATAGAAAAAATATTTCAAACATAATGCACATTACATATATTAACTTAAAATTGTTATAAAAAATGATGTCAAACTCTAATTAATGGTTGCAAACACAAATAATAGCTTAATTGGTCACTGGCTCGTCGATAGTTGCAAATGTAACTAACTTTAATCTTCTTTGTCACCTACAGTGGATGTCCTTTGTTCCTTTTATTTCTCTTAACACCTCTCGTCTCAGGCTTTCAGCTTGTTCTTTTCTTCTTATTTCTCTCTCTATTGTCTCTCCTCCAAGCTGCAACTTGTTTTTCTTTCTCTTGAATTGTCACTCGCCAAGTAATTTTTTTTATTTTACAATTATAAATAAATTTTGATTCAATTGTTCAAATTATCAAATTAATTTGTCCAATTTTATTGAAATTCATCAAGTTTTTGGCCTATGCTTACATATACGAATACAAAACTTGGGCGATCAAAATATACAATTTAATTTGTAATATTACCTGCAACTGACTTAATTGTTCAACGTGCTTAAAAGAAAAAAAAAATTGTTTAACACTAGAAAATATAGACATTATAAAGGATTTTTTTAAAATACAAAAATATTATATCTATCCATGAATTTAACACTAGCAGCTCTAGTTTTCTTGTAAAACATTAGTTGGTGTTTTTTCAAACATTGAACCAAATGAAACTAAAGTTGGCGCTGGTTCTAAAAAGGTTCACTAACCAAAAGCGTTTTTTGTCTTTTCAATTCTTTGCAAATAAAAAACTATATCCATGAATTTGTATCCACGTTTTGACTGAATTTAGAGCAATTTTTTATAGCTATTTTATATTTAAACGTCTACAAAATAATATTACTAAGACTAAGAAAAAAAAATAACTTCATACAAGTTATTTATTTATTAATAGATGATTTACCAAGATTCACGTATAATATATATATATATATATAGCCTAAATAATGTGACGACCCATGTTTTAATACACAGAAATTTTTGAGTCCAATATATGTATTTTTTTCAATTTTAGTGGAGATACATGAATTTATCTAAATTTTCTCAATTTTATATTATTTATTAGAAAAAATTTGAATAAATGGGGAAAAATACGATTTTAAGGAGAAAATATATGGAGATTATAAGGAAAATGTAATTTCTAGAGAGAAATGATTTTTAGGATTGATTATTGAATTTTTGGAATAATCATGGAATTTTTGAGTAATTAATAGAATTTTTGGGATAAAAATGTGATTTTTGGTGGATTATTCAATTTTTGAAAAAATAATTGTATAAATAATGAAAAATGATGTATGAAATGATGATTAAATGATTTTGATGATTTTAGAAAAAAATGTAGAATTTTGATATATATATATATATATATGTATATATACATATATGTTAATGTACAAAAATAGAGGAATAAGGAATTAAAAACAAAAAAAAACAGATTTTTCAGTTGTGTGCGCCGAGGAAATTGGTTGGGCCATACGCCTGATCCGTGTTGAGCACCTGCGGGCTTGGCCTGCGTGCGAATTTGAAGTGAGCCGTGGGCCTGCCTGTTCACCTGGCCGGCCCACGCCCCCAGCAAGTTCCCCTTTCCCCCTTGTTTTTGTTGTTTTGTGCCATCTCCTTCCACAAATTTGCTCGATTTTTGGCAGATTTTTGGTAATTTTTTGGGCATTTTTCAGCAAGAAAATCATGAGAATCTCTAGTTTTGAGGTGGCCAATGGATGATGTCAACTGGGCATCCAGTATGGGAGCTTGGAGGCCACGTGGATAGCCACGTGTCATCCTATTTGGTCATGCAGGCACCCTTTCATGCAATAAAAACTTACTCTTGAGCACAAGTTAAGATTTTTCAGTTGTTGTAGCCCATGTTCATGAGCTCATATCTCATTCATTCCTTAACCAAATTCATTGATCTTAGCTTGTTTTAAAGCTCTTACTACTATCTACGAAGTCCCACAAGTAGCTCGCTGAATCTCGGAACCATTTGAAGCTGAAACCCTCGAGAAGAGGTGTTATTCATCATGTCCAAACCCAAAAACTGGAAAAAATCTATGTGGAAGCCACCTTTGGAGCTTCGATTCCTAAGCCATTTTAAGTCCATTTTGGAGGTAAGACTATTAATCTTCTTCATTTCTATGTGTACTATAACCTCCAACTGATAGAAAACAAAAAATAAGGCTTTATACGTATTTTCTGAGCTATTAAAGTTGGTTAGCTACTAACTATTACAGCAGTGTGACGGAATCTATGTTGGAGCAATTATAGGGGGGCTTACACCTGAACCATTCCAGGTTCATCCCTAAGGTAAGACCCTTCATTTTATCCCTTATCATGTGTATTTCAATGTCCAAGAGGTGAAAACCATATATTAGAACTTTAAATATGTTTTGTAAGTCACTATTATTGACTGTTCGACTCACTGTTACAACAGTGCCAACAGAAATCAGGTTGGGACCAGATTTGAGGCTGTATTTGGAACACCTAAGCACATTCATTTTGACTAAAACTAGAGGCATTTAAACCTCATAGTAGAGGCTACAGAGATATATAAAGATCTAACCATAAGCCTATGTGAATATGATCTACTATACTTACAAATATGCCATGTTAGCTGGATGTTTAACACTTAGAAAAAATTTCTGAGTTTTAGAATACATGTGACTTATTTAATGAGATGTTTGAACATGATTTTGGGCTTATATATATGCTTACTATTTGAAAAGATCCTTGATAGAGAATTGTAGAATGACCTACATACTTGCAAAATGTACAAGGAATGGCCCTTAGATTAGAGATATGATGAGGTGAATAAACACATGAAAGAATGATAAGGAAATGTTAACCCAGAAATTCCTGTGACTCAGTTGAATATTTTGAGAGTAAATTAAATGACCAAACCTCATTGGTTTGAGTTGAAATTGGTGGAGAGATTCCTAAATATGTCTAAAATATGCATACCAAATTTTAGAGCATTCTGATATAGATAAGTACGTCAAATTAGGCAAATAGCCACTGCCTATCACATAAAATCCGAGAACACACAGACTCTAATATGTCAATTTAAAACACTATCAAATGGAATCCTAAAATTGTGATTTAAAATTCTGGGGAAGATTTAAGGAGTCTAGAATAGATCTACAAAATTTGGCACAAATCAGATTTACAGATACCCGTAGAAAAATCGGCAAGCTCGCTGCATAAGAGAGCAAAGAACCCAAAATTTGGCTAAGTGTTGAAATTTTGGGATTTTGACCCAATTTTGGCACAAATGGCCTATGTTGACCAAAATTGGGCACAAATTGACCAAAAGTGACTAGGATGACCACATTGGCCAGAGTTGACCAGGTTTGACCGAAACAACTCGAGTCGATCGAAACTGAGTAGGGACAGTAAGATTAGAGATTTAGCCATTGCATGGATAGAATTGAGATTGAGTTTAATTGATGCAGATTCGAGATAGTACAATGGGTCTGAGTCGATTGTTGATAGGACATCGGTGCGCAGGACCCAAGGTGAGTAATTTGACTTAAGTATTTTATGTGACTTTTATTCCTTGCATAAAACTTGTATAAAATGACATGGTTTAAATGGTTTCACAAGATTTAGATACATCTAATTGGTTTTGAGATTGGTAGATGTACACGAGTAGTGAGACCATAGGCTCGAGGGTCGAGCGTCGGGGTCAGGGTACTTGATGTGATTGTGATAGACTCGAGGTTTGAGTACCAAGGTTAGGGCATATGATCGGTGCGCCTAGCTGCCAAACTCGCTTGAGTTATGGCACTCAAGGACTGAGCGTGGGGTTAGGATATTCGCGGAGTACACGTAGCTTACGACCCGCTCGAGTGGCCAATACGCCTGACTCAGGACCCGCTCAAGTGATGACCATAGGTTTGTTTTGTTGAGTTAACCTAGCCTGGATATGATTTCAACTGACATGGGTTTCAAATGTTTTCTGAAACTGTTGCACTATTTATAACTGTTTTCATACTATGTCATGCTTTCGAATGCCATATCATTTTTACTGTTCATTCATACATGCATTATTTTGAAGTATTAGTTATGGTTGACATGCTGATCTTTCTACTCACTGTGTCACGTGAATTTTAGGCTCATTACTCTATCACTATTTATGGTTCTTCAGTGGCTAATAAAGGGAAGGGCATGGTGATCGTTTGACTCCTTGATGACTCATGTCCCATTTCTTTTGGTCTTTTGATTTAGAAGTTGGTCTTTCCTTATTTGTGTATAAGTAGTCATTTATGTATTTTGGACAAGACTAATATGTAATGAAATGCTTCCGCTTCGTGTATTGCTTGCTTTTGCTTTCAAGTGTTTCGATTATGTTGATATTGTCTGTTGTGAGAGATTTGAAAAGGCTTAACAGTTGTTGGTCGAATTCGACATAGTGAGTTAGTTCGTCGAGCCATTGTGCCGGTTGGGCTGCCCTTGACTTAGAAAAGGGGTCCCAACAAATAATTACATTCAAGTTATAAGTATTTGAATGTTCTTGTCATTTCATTTCTATAACATAATTTTTTTGAAATTAGATTGGTAAATATTAGATTTATGTACAAGTTACATATTCTATAACCTCCAATGTATGAGATTGATTTTGTAACCATCATATTTATTATGTTATAAATGTAATGCAATTTCGTCAATATAGCCAATAGCCTATAAAAAAGAGTTTTTTATTTTTATTTTTATTTTTATAAGATGCTTAAATTGTAGAAAATGTAACTAAAACACACAAAATATGTATAAAAATCTAGATCAACAAGCGAATGAAGTTATCTTTGTTATATATCTATTCTTCTTTGCAGACATGCTTTCTTTTAATTTTTTTTTTCTATTTGTAGTTTTTTTTTTCAATTTTACAACAGGACGCTGATTGTTTTTTTCTCAATAAAAAAACAATGAATTTAGTGAAAAAAATTTTAGAAATGACAATGAATGCAATTTAAATTACAATATATATATATATATATATAATTAAGGTAGTTTTCAAATTTAATGCCAAGGAAGATATAGCGTTGCAAGATACTTCAGATACATAGAATATTAGAATTCTGTAATTATTCATGTGTTTAAATATATTTAAACACAAAAATATTAAAATTCTCAAATCCTTGGCTTTCACGACGTCTCATTTGACATGTGGAAAAAGAATCTTCATTCACTGTTTTACTTTTGCGAATGTGTTGCCTCAAAAGACGCCTCTCTACCAATTGTGACCTTATATAATTACTAGCCAGCAGTTTTTAAGAAAAAATTAAAAAAAAAAAGAGAAAGAAAAATCATATATACACCGAATGCATGTACACTTCAAAAAGAACTGAGGATGACAGACATTGAACTCAACTCACACACACACAAAGAAAGACAAGACTTTAGATGCATTCTTTGAAGAAGAGGTAACTGAAAATTTTCTTAACACAATGAGTTTTATATGCAACTTTATAATGCATTTAACCTATTATTATTTTATATTTTCTTTGAGCTGCAGAGAATTTGAAAAAATAAAAATAAAAGCAGGCAAATGAATTTAAAGAGTTTTATAAGCTCGGAAATTTTTAGTGTTCAGTTGAGCTTAATAATTTATGAACATACATCACTCAAATTTTACTGTAAAATTTAGTATAAAAATACATCAATTCTCCTTTTGACCAAAAAAATAAAAACTAAGGCAGCAATTCAAAACCTAAAAATAACTTTTATTAATTTTTAAAAACTTATCTACTAAAACAAAAAGTTAAAAACTAACTTCAGAATTCTTTGAAACTAACAAATTTTTATTGCTCGTGAACTTTTAAAGACTAAAAATCATATTCAAAATCACAAACAGTGCCTAAAAAGTTCTACATCCCAAATTGAAAACGAGGTCAGAGGACTACTTTTTATGCTTCGATTTCAACAATACAGTTTTGAACATGGCAACGATTGCTATTCCATCAGCAACAAAACAAATAAACTGGAGTCATATTACGAACAAAGAAAAACTCAAACAAATCGATGTAAACCGCTTTCTGATTATGCAGAAACTCATTTTAACACCTGCCAAGGCCCTGTGATCGTGCCAAACCCAAGTACAACATACAGATCAATAACAGAGTCACTGATCAAAAGAATTGCCCCATGAAATAGCCCTAGGATGTCCATTTACCACTTAAGAATGCTAAACAAAACCCTCTTTCTTTTTTCTCCTAGTTCATTCTGGTTCAGAGCCTCCCCACCCTGCTCTGTCATTCTCCCACTGAACAACCAATGTATTGCGTTGTTAGTCAACTGCAATGACCACAAAACTTTCAACAGGAAGTATATATAATAAAATCAAAAGGTTGAACCTATCATCCAAGTATGGCAATGGCCCGATCAATAACATTTGGGTGGAAGCATATCAACCATTAGGGCCTTTATGCAATGGTTTGAATAGCTCTGTCAAAACTTTCTTCGGCAGTGGCTACACGTTTGACAAGCACGTGTTCAGGATGTGACAGCTTCAACTGACTGCAAAATCAGAGTTAAGTATCAGTCCATCTAATTTCCTTAAAAAAACTGTAATCAACCCACCAATTAGTGGTGAACAGAATCAAGAAGTCACCTATATTCCTCTAGACATAAATATAGGCACGCACACGTCAAACCTGCTTCATCTTTTTTACCAATGACTAGATAATATGGATGCTAATGCAGGGGAGAACTTGGCAGACTTTGTTTCTTAGATTTCTTTTAGTAATCTAAAATAATATGAATGATGAAGTTTAATGATAATGTAATTTCAAGAAAACACATCTGAAACGAGCAAGGAAGTACTGCACTTTTTTAATTTTCTTGTGCCCTTTGCCCTTGTAATGCTTGACTAAAAAGTTTTAGGGATGGCAGCAAACCAACTATTCTATATTTTTTATTACATGTAATGTGCATGTATTAGAAAGATTGTTTTGGTCACTCAGTTGTGCATATTTATTACATGGTCTAACAACTAAGGTGGTACTTAGTAAGTATACTTGCAACCTTTTAAAAAAATTATTTTTCAGATTTTTCATTTTCAGATTACTCATCCTCCTAACTAAAGTAGAAGTACAACCACTACAAGAACAAGCCAAAAAAAGGCTTCTTTCAATAGACTTTAAACCTCTACTACATTTAAAAGTAAGATTTAAAGTAGAAATACAGGTTACAAAACACCACATGTCCAACATAGCCGAAACTTTTATAAAACCCATCCTCAGCCAAAGATGACATACAAAATACAAATGATTCTCACTCATTGTATTTGAACTCAACTCATATATCCAAATAACTAAAACATATATAGCATACATTGCACCTTTGTGCTATTGTAGGCTGACAACTCTTTAGACACTAAATGGTCTACTATATATATATATATATATATATATATATATATATATATATATATATACACACACACACACACAAGGGGTCTAGGGAAGGGATTAGGGAGCTGGTTCCAGATTTGAAAATGTGACCTCCAGCTCAAAATGGAATCAACAATACTCCTTCAGTAAAAACAAATATTTGCATGAATCCAGGTAATTTGAAGGTTACCCATGTCTCCAATGCATTGAGTACAAACAGTTCATGCAGAAATGCTTGAAATAAACCCACATAGTTTTAAAGCTAAGAGACAATACTCAGATAGTAAATTTCTTTTAAGGAAGTACCTGAGATAACGGGATGATGGTTTACCAAGGTGCAGACTGCAAACAATCAAGTTAGCGAGAGTTTCAGCATCCTTTGCATCCTGGAGAAACACAAAATTAACCCTCAATTTTACACCTTAAAAAACACAATACAAGGGGCAAATTCACACTCCAAATCAAGAATTTAGAGGAAAAACATAAAAATAACAAAAAGAAGAAAAACTGAAGCAGAATTAAACGAGGTCTATAGTTTGCCTTGTTCAGTGCTTCAAGCAACAGTGTTTCAGCTTCATCAAAGTTTCCCATGTGCATACAGCAGACAGCCTTCCCATTCAAGATCAAACTTGTCATCTGGGACTTTTCAGAGAAATCCTGGAAGATGAGATAAGCTTCTTGTATCTTGGAACCACCCTGATATTAAAGGAAAAGTAGCACATTGTTCAACCATAGAGGCTTCTCACACGTGGATACAACATGTAAGGACCCCCTCATAAAGAGGGGAAAAAAACATAAGCAGATTTACCACTGCCAAGTTAAGCCATGCATTTGCAAGTTGGGTTAGGGTGTGGTCTTCATCAACCTGTTGCATGATTTTTAGTTGCTTCTCTGCATAATCTGACCTGTGCATCTTAAGGAAAATCTGAACATTCAGTGCATGCCTGCAAAGGAAGAAGTATTTTGTTTTATGCGTGGGAGAATTGGAGAAATTCTGAGACATAATATTCTCCATTTCAAAAATAGTAATTCTGTTTACCCAGCTTCATGAAGACAGTTGATGAACAAAATAGAAGGCATCATGCCCCTCAGTCCTTAAACTATACAATTTTTAGACATTGTTTCACATACAATGATAAATATGATCAAATCATCTCCTTTAAGTAGCAGCCAGAGGTTAATTCAAGGTATTGAACTAACTGAAAAACAAAGGCCATCAGTACAATAACCACTGTTTAAGAGTTTAGGGGCTAAGATGTCAAGAAGTTAGTAGACGTTTTAAGTTTTCACAAGAAAAGATAATGATTTTTAGTTTTGAACGCCAATATATGGCTCTTACAAAGAAGACATGCAGACTTCTTTGTTTCATCTATGCAAAAAAGAATTCAAAGAACTTCATTTTGAGAAATTTTATTTAGTCACTTTTGGAGTTTTGATTCTGATCATTATATCTTTTTGTGATAAAACATATGCAAAGCAACTAAATAGCTATTGCCATCTCATCCAGTTTTAGGTTCTTACAAGCAACACCTATCATCAAGTGCAAAGAAAAACCTGCAGGCTGTAATGATGTAGAAGCAGAGAATTTGTTATTGCAAATCAGGACAAAGAATAGTACTGACAATTCCATGGTCCCTCCAGAATGGGCATGCTTCAGAGCTTCATTGTAATCCTGCTCGTGCATATATATGATCCCGGCAATCAATCGTAGAATAGGATTGTTTCCAATGGCTGCGTCACTTAACCACTCCTTCAAACTCGAAATAACTGTTGCCTGCGCAATTTAAGCGCACTATCTTTACTTAATTGACCAACAAATACCATTCAACATTTCCAACTCAAAAAAATGACAAAAGGAACAAAAGAACTCCAAGATTTAAAAGAAATCAAAGCGGAGCCAGTCAGATCTCGTTTTATGCATTCAACGGAAGAACTATTAAACATGGTATCTCGATCTCTGGAATCACCAACCAACAAAACTTCATTCAACTAAATTCATCACCTTAACTCAAGAAACTAAACTTGATCTGAAGAATTGCATTATAATGAAAAACCAACAACTTTCAGAAGATTCAGATCTCTAAGAAACAAGCTATCAACCTGGAAATCCTAGGGTTCAAAGACCTAATCGAGTTCAATTCACACCTCACTCAACCAAAAATCACAGATCTCAAACACAAGAAGGATCTGACTAGCAAACGAACCTTACTATCAGGACTTGCGAGATACAAAGCTAGCAATTTAACCGCCTGGAGAGCCGTGGGAGCGGACGAATCGATCTCGTTGATCACTAGCTGTAGACACACATCACAAGCACACAAATCAGAGAAACATACGAGGAAGATGAGAAAAATCGAAGTTTCAAAAGCCAGAGTGAAATATAACCTGGTAGCTTCCGAGCGCAATGTATGATCTGTAAACAAGACAATCCCTCTCGATCGAGTCTTCTTCTGAGAGATTCGGAACTTCGCTGTTGTTAATGGCGGCCTGATAGGCCCCCAAGTAGAAGTTGTTGCGAAGGCCAAACAAATGATCTGGAGATGCCATGGGTAATTGCTTGTTTTCTGCTTCCCTTTCTTCTCCTTCTTCTCTTCTGCTCTTCTGCGCAGAGAATGCGCTTTGTCGCGATTTTATTGATCGCCTGAATGTATTAGGATCGGGTCGGAATTTAGGTCCGGGTAGACCCGGAATATTGTGAGGAACAGTGAGTAGGAGAAGAGGGAATGGGAGGAAAAAGAAACTTGGAAGGCAAGAATGAAGTAAATCTTTACTTAGTATTTATTATCATTTTTCTTGAATTTTTAAATCTTATTAGAAGTATTTTTCTATGATTTTTTCGATCTGAAGTTCCACTGATTTGTTTTGATTTTTGTAGAAAAATGCAATTGGTTGATGACTCAATCCTTTTCTTCTGCTTTTGGTGATTTTCATAATGTTCTATCATTCATTTATATAGTTTGTTGGATTATTAAAAAAAACGACTTTAAAGTCTTAGAACTAGAAAAAAAAATTCCTTTTTTTTTTTCAATTTGAAATTAGAAGACCATTTTTTTTTTAAGATTTATGTCTCACTTTGAAAATTTTAAAATAACTAACAACTATATATATATAGAAAGTCTTACTTTCTTTTTCAATTGACTTTTTCTCGGTTAATTTTATTAATGTCCACCAAACTTTATGAATTAAAATAGATTGGTCACAAAACTTAATTTTTCAATGAAGAATTATCAAAAATTTTTGTAAATATTTCACTCACAGTCGCCCAATCCTAAGTTGGACTGTCAATATTGTGAAAATGCTCACATAGCACACACATCACACCTATGACACCCACTCTCTCTTACATGGCACACATGTCGCCACATCAACATACAATCATTTCCTTGTTTGTTAACATGATAATTCAATTGTGATAACTCAATTTACCAAACTTGTCCGTTCAACAAAGAGAGAAAAGTACACAAACCTACCTCATTGAACACATTTCACCATGAAAAAAAAAATCATTTTTTGTCTAAATTTCTCGTCTCCTTGTAATGGTGCAATTCAAACTTTTAAACTTCAAAACCCTCAAATCCTTTCTAAATCTCATCTTTCTTCTTGTCATTCTCGTAATCGTCGAGTTTTAAGAGTGACACTTTGAAAAAGCAGAGTTTTTATTATTTTAGAACATTTAGCTAACCAAAGGGGAGAGAAAGTTACTTATTGCAGAAAAGGTGAAATGGATCCACTTGTAGGAAATGTTGGAGAGGTCAAACCAAAATACGACACTATTTTGACATTTCGATGGTTTTTTTTTTGGCTTGCTGATATAGGTTTTCTAATTTTTTCCTCTTTTGCACTTACTCTAGATTTGACTGCTTCACTGTTAAACTTCACTATAACAGGGATTTGGGTGAGTATGGGTAATATGATGAATAAGTTGAATATATTGATTGGTGTAGTGTAGATAGAATGTTGATAGCGATTATGGATAGATGGTTATAGAGACTATTTATAACAAAATATGTTCTATGGTTTTATTGGTTTTATAAGTTGCCAATGATGGAGTGTAAGGACAAGTTGAGACCTATAAACAATGATAGGAATGTATGCGTGTTAGCTGCATTGCACACTAACATTATTACATGTACTTAGTATATGTTTTGCATTGGTTTAGTAGGAAATATGACACATTTACTGATAATTAAGTGCATGATCATTTATATAAGTATCGTGCGTATTTATACATTTAGAGAATTCAAATATAATTTTTATATGTTTATAATTATGATATAATGCCCGAGGAAGTTTTCCAGTGGCTTATGCAAGTTTAGGTTAAGTGAAGATAGAAATGCAAGGGTAGAAGATTGGAAAATAGCTTAAAATTGCATATATTTGGATAATAACACGGTAGCATGGTCACATGGTAACACAAAGAATGAAAAGGGGCAAAATTGGAAGAATGAGACACAAAAGCACAGGAAGATTTGTGGTTTACCAAAGTCGTGTGACACTACCGTGGTAGTGCGATTAGCAGCTGAACAAAATTCATCAATTGTGACAGAAATTGGCCAAATAATGTGCTACTGCAGTTTTGTATCGCAATATTGTGATTAGGGTCATGTTTTAGGGTTTGTTAAGTGTGTTTTAAGAGTTTCTTTAGAGACTTATGTATAAATAGGAACATGTACTAGGTGTTTCATTATTCTATTGTCGGTTGTCATTCTTCTTGACAGCTAGAGTAGAAGTAGAGAAGAAAAATGGAGACGAAGACGAAGAAGGAGATCACAGCGAGAGTATGATTTTCTATTCGTTGAAATTTTTGTTTGGTGATTTCTACATGATATCCGACTAAGTATTTTTATTTTTAGGATGTAATTTTGATTGTAGGAACTTTTTATTTTTATTGTGATTAATCTATTTCGATGTTTTGTTTTATATTTTGTGTGATTAATGTTTTTTTATTTATTGGCCACAAATAAATTGATTTCAGATTGTCACACTAACTCAAGAGAGTGGTTTAACAATTGGATAATCAAAGGATAAACCTACAAGGATCAATTGACCGAGAGGTTATTGATTTTATAGGAGTTTGCATGTGATTGTTGTATTTATTTCATTAGTTTGTTAACTATACGCCTCGAGAGGGGATATTAGGAAAGGGATTAATAGGTATTAAGGCGCATCGAGAGAGGGTTTTAATGATGAGTATCATAACCTCCAAAAATAGGAATTAGATTAATTGAAATAAGGATTAAAGGGGAATACATGATATTTTATTATCCTAGAATCCTAATTGACGTAGTTTTAAAACCAACAATCTTTTGTTTTTATTTTGATTTTTATTTCAAGCATTCAAACTTTGATCTGAAGTCTTAATGAAATTAACACTAAAGATAGATTGGAATTTGAGATTGTTAGACGTAAACTATTATCTGAGGACGATATTCGGTTAGTTACTATGTATTACTATTGTGGTCTTGTACACTTGCAGTGATCTCAACAAGTTTTTGGCGTCGTTGTCAAGAAATGATGTTAATAATCTTAAAACCAATTGATATTGGTTAAATTTTAATTAAGGCATTTTTATTAGTTATTTATTTTATTTTATTCTTTAGCTTAATTGAATACATTTGATCTTTTTGTTTCCTTGTTGTGTTTCAGGTCTTGGATGAGCAAAGAGTTCTTGGGTTGAACGATCCAAGCCTGTTAAAGACCATTACGCAAATTCAATTGGAATCTAGAAGTCATATATCTAATATGGCTGAAAGTGGAAGATTAGTTGTTGGGAATGATGGTGAGACACCATTACTAGATTTCTTTAAACTCGTGCTAAATAATAATTACTTTGAGATTGCCAGAACTCTCATTAATGCCAACAACTTTGAGTTGAAGCCTTCTCTGATTACTATGATGCAACAACAACAGTTTGGTGGTTTAAGTACTGAGGATCCGATGACACATCTTAATTCTTTCATGGAAATCTGCGGCACTATCAAGATGAATGGTGCAATTGAGGATTAGTTGAGATTGAGTTTTTTCCATTTCTTTTTGAGGGATAAAGCGCGAACATGGTTACAGACTCTGCTACCAAATAACATCTTCATCTAGGAAGAGATGGGATAGAAATTTCTATAGAAATATTTTATTCCTGCGAAGGTTCATCAACTAAGGGGTGAGATCAGCTTGTTCAAGCAGTTAGATTTTTATGAAGCTTGTGAGAGGTTCAAATATTTATTGAGAAGATGTTCTCAACATGACTATCTCTCATGGCTTCAAATTTAAATATTCTATAGTGGTTTAACACCACCTACTAGAGCCTTTGGTTGATTTAGCAGCCGGAGGCTCTTTGATGGAAAAGTCTACTACTGAGGCTACTCAGCTTATAGAAGACATGGCCGCTAATGCTTATGGTCATGGGTCAGAGAGAGGATCGGTTAAAAGGGTTTGATTGCATCAAGTGGATGATATCACAGCTCTATAGGCTCAGATTGCCTCTATGACCCACCAGATGAATCATTGACTAAGAAGCTTGGTAATGGCTAGATTCAACAACAACAGACTCAATCTAGTCTAGCCATAGCTGAAGATCATAAAGCTCTTTATACTTAAGAAGCATCCATAGAGTAGTTAAATGCTATGAATCAGTTCAACAATTACCAAGGTTAGCTTCAGGGGTATAATGTGCCAAAATATTACCATCTAGGGATTCGCAATCATGAAAATTTCTCTTATGCTAGCAATAGAAATGTCCAACAAGCCCCACCAAGTTATGGCCCTTAGTAAAGCTTACGTGAAAAAAGACCATCTATGGAAGATAATTTGGATGAGATTTTGAATATGCAAGCGTGTTTCTCCAAAAAATTGACAGGGAGAGTAGATAAAAATGAAAGTAGAGTTTCAGGGTTAGAGGTTTAGATGAGGAGTATGAATGTCATAGTAAAGAGCCTAGAGACTCAGAAGGCACAGATAGCCCAAACATTCTCTAGCTAGCAGCAAAGTTGTTTCCCTAGTAATACTCAAGTGAACCCAAAGGAAAGCTGTAAAGTAGTCACAACTAGAAGTGGTAAAGAAGTACAAAGTCCATTTCGCCCATCTAGCCCCACCATTATAATTGAAGAAACTAGAAGTTTGAAAAAGTTGCATCACCACAATCAGCATAGATCAAGCAGAGTGAGCCTAAATAGAAAGTAGATGTGAGACATCCAGGCATAAGTATTCAAGGTAGCAAATACCTTGAGCCTCCAGCACAACCCTTCCCTTAGAGATTCCACAAAAAGAAATTGGATAAATAGTTCACGAAGTTCTTGGAAATGTTCAAGAAAATTCATATAAACATCCCCTTTGTAGAGGCATTACAAAAGATGCCTAACAATGTCAAGTTCATGAAAGAGTCTAAGAAGCGAAAACTGGAAGACTTTGAAATTGTAAACCTAAGTGAAGAATGCAGTGCTATCCTACAGAAAAAACTTCCTTAAAATTAAAAAATTCAGGGAGCTTCACTATTCCATGCAACATCGGCTCAAAAATCTTTGAGAAGGCATTTCGTGATTTGAAGGCAAGCATCAACCTCATGCCTATGTTCGTATGCAAAAGATTGGGAATGTCAGAGATCAAGCCTACCACTATTTCTCTTCAGCTTACTCATTGATCTTTTACTTATCCACGAGGCATCATTGAAGATGTTTTAGTAAAGGTTGATAAGTTCATCTTTTCAGTGGGTTTGGTCGTTCTAGATATGGAAGAAGATGGGGAGATTCTACTAATTCTTGGGAGGCCATTATTAGGTATAGTCCATGCACTAATTGATGTACACAAGGGTGAGCTCACTTTATGGGTGAATGAAGATAAAGTGGTTTTCAATCTCTACAAAGTCTATGCAATTCCCCAGTGATGTACATAAACGCAAGAGAACTGAGGTGATAAATTCTTACATTGTTGAAGTGGTGGATGAATTAAGCTCTCAAGATGATATGGTTGAGTGCATTTTTCTCTTTATTTCCTCTTCCCAACCCATAACTAAAATTGAGAGAATGAATGTTCTAACTTTGGAAGCCTCATTACTTGAGCCTACTAGCACATATACTCCTTTGCCTGATCCCACCCATTTTGAAAATCTCCAAGATGTTCTGAAACCCATTGACTTGAAACCCCTTCTTGATCATTTAAAGTATGCCTATTTGGGTGAAAAATCGACCTTACCAGTCATTATCTCTTCTTCTTTAACATCTATTCAAGAAGAAAAATTGTTAAGAGTGTTTTGGGAACAAAGTCCGCCATTGGGTGGACAATTGAAGACATACAGGGTATTAGTCCAGCTATCTGCATGCACAAGATTCTAATGGAGAAGTCTCATAAACCTACAGTAGAGCATTAGCGGAGGCTAAATCCTATTATGAAGGAGGTGGTTAAGAAGGAGGTGTTGAAGTGGCTTAAAGTAGGCATCATCTATGTTATTTCAAATTCATAGTGGGTTAATCCAATTCATGGGGTGCCAAAGAAGGGAGGAATCACTATGATAACAAATGACAACAACGAGATCATTATTTCCAGAACTACTACAGGGTGGCGAGTTCGCATTGACTACAGGAAATTGAATAAAGCCACCAGAAAAGACCACTTCCCTTTGCCATTTGTGGATCAAATGCTTGATCGGATTGCAGGATATGACTTCTATTGCTTCGTAGGTGGGTACTCAAGTTACAATCAGGTAGTTATTACTCCAGAAGATCAAGAAAAGACTACTTTTACTTGCCCATATGGTACCTACATATTCCGAAGAATGTTCTTTGGCTTATGCAATGCATTGACTACTTTTTAGAGATGCATGATGGCCATTTTTGCTGATATGACAGAAGATATTATGGAAGTATTCATGGATGACTTTTCTGTGTTCAGTGCTACATTTGATGGCTGCCTCATCAATCTAGAAAGTGTTTTAACCCATTGTGAAGAGAATAACCTGGTTCTAAACTGAGAAAAATATCACTTTATGATAAGAGAGGGCATAGTATTGAGACGTAAAATGTCTGTTGGAGGACTAGAGGTGGGCCGTGCTAAAATTGAAGTGATCAAGAATTTGAAACTACCTACATCAGTTTGAGATAGGGGTGTTCATCAATCCGATTAACCGAATTAAACCAACCGACTGAAACCTTTTGGGTTGGTTTGGGTTGGCTTTTAAAGTGTATTTGGGTTAGGTTGAGTTTTAAAATGTTCAACCCGAACTCACCCGAACCGAACCAAAACCAAACCCTATTTCGCACAAACCCCACCCTATTATGTTAATATGTTTTCAATTTCCTTTTTGCTCCTGCTTTTACTTTACCAGTTTACTTCTTTTGCAATACACAGTCAACTCCCAAGCGTCGAAAATCTGAATCGCATCTCTAAATTTTGCAATACACAGTCAAGTCCCAACCGTCCAAAATCTAAATTGCATCTCTGAATCGTATTACATATATGAATCGCAAGCTACTAGCAAAATCGCACAACCGATCGCATCACAAATCTGAATCATGCTAGCAAAGTACAAAAGATCGCAAAGGCAAATTTGAATCGTAACTGGTAAGCTCCTACAACCACACAACTTTGTTCTTCTCATCATTGCTTCTTCTTCCTTGCTTTTTCAGTTCTTTCGGTCGCTATTGCTATAACACCCCAATTTTCTATCCTTCATTTTTGTCGTGTCTGTCTTGCGTGGAGAGATGTGCCATTAAATGTTGGCCTTAATGTCATCTGCCAAGAACTAGAACGTTACTTTTATTACAATCAATTCATCATTAAATAACAATTAGACATACCAGAACTCATATAAATAAATAATTAAACTCCTGGACTCACTAAGGAATAACACATGGAAGTATGCAACGGTCATCTATAGTTAAATAATTAATTTCTACATTTGAAACTTAAATAAATTGTGGAACAAGTTTCCAACTAAAACATCTAAACATAGCCTATGAAGCCAAAATTTAAACCGTAAAAAATTAATAACTCAAAACTAGTTTGGAGGGTCATACACTTAGTCTAAGCTAACTACCCAACAAAAAAACTTTAATAACAACCTCAACATCGAGGTTTGCAGCTCCTATAGTACTCTATAGTACTATCAACATGTGTCGCCTCAAGGATAACCTGAAATGAAGATGTGGGGTGAGCTCAAGAGCCCTGTGGATCATACACAGTACATCAATAGCATTATTTAAATCAAACAGCGAACATGCAAACACTTATCATCTATTAGGCGTTTCAAACATTTAGTTATCAACGGTCGTTAATTAAATCGAAGGGTCTAATCCTAGTGTTTTCTCATCATCATCATGTAAAAAAAGACGAGAAAAATGAATTACAACGTGTACCTACAAAACATAGCAACTCATTGGTATAATGTGAGCATGGGATTGCAAACATTGCGGGCAACAATGAGATACCATAACCCTACATTTTTGAGTTCTACCATGTAAGCACGTTCATGAATGTATACTCATTATATTAATCCAACTGAAGGTGAAAAAATGTGGCCCAAGCCTACAAAAAATGTCCTTCTCAACTACCAACTAATGTTCAAAAGAAGAGGGGAAGGAAATACAACAAAAAAAAGAGCTAGAAGAACCTAAGAATGATGGACCAAAACAAAGATTTCAAGGAAGCATACAGTAAAAATGACATGTAAAAAATACAAAGCGCATAATATATTGTTTCATACAAAGGGGTAAAATCAAGTGCATTACCATGTTGCCCATAATTTCTATACTTCAATTTCAATTAGTATTTCTTTAATAAAGATTTTTTTGCACTTCAAAAAAAAAGAAAGTAACATGAAGATATGCAAAAAACATAATCAACGATTGAGTTGTCGCAACAAAACACAACAACTGCATTTTTGTTTTGGTTATTAGTCTCTACCAAGCTGTCTATCTCAGCCCAACCACCAAATTTAGTACAACCATCACCATTTGCATCCATCCCCTCCTAACAGGCCAACAACTAGGTCTGCTCCAACATAGCCATTCCCTATTGTTAGAAGAACCACCACATCTTTTCAAGCCTAGCCATCCCCTCCTCATAAACCTACAACGAGGTTTGTTGTACCTCAACTATCTCCTACTTGCAAAACAACAAGGTCTTGCTGTTGCAACATAAGGACATTCGAGCACTTTAGGGATGTGGGAAAAAACAAGAGTGAAAGAAGAGTCACTTAACTTTTTCTTTTTCTTCAATAACATTGTCATTTTCTATTTTTTCAATGTGGAATGTATACCTATCCCTTTAAATCTTCAATTGTATCAACAACAACAAACTATAATCTTCAATCTCTCATATATGTAAACTTCAAACTTTGATCTTCAGATGTCTCAAATTTCTTCTGATGTGAGTTGGAATTAAAAACATCTTTATTCTCTGTGCGTTTTCTATTCTAGTGATTCATGCTTGAGCACCTAAAACTTGCTTTTTCAATTTGGATTATTGTGATTATTGATAAACAATGAATAAAGTATGATGAGCACCAATCAAACATTCAATAAGGTTAGGTGGCTATAGGTGAAAGTTTTAAATAGTTAATTGATAGTTGCACAAGTTTATAATAGTTTAGTGACTATGAGTGAAAAAAGAAATAGTATAGTAACCATGGGTGCAACATATTTTGCATGAACACTCTCCTAGCATCCACTCTCATTAATAGTTATTTTTCGAGTAAAATTTTCAGTTGTAGAAATGTAAAACGAAAACACAATTCTCAATAGAAATGTGAAACAAAAATACAATGTACATTCATTGATGTTAAACGATTACAAAACACGATTGTGTATACATGGTTGTTATAAGGATAGTTTAGTAGAAAAAGAAAATTAAAAGAAACAACCCCAACACCAACCCCCTATTACAAAAAAATTCACTATAAATAGAGGGGATAGATAATTAAGAACACAACATCCAGACAAGATATAAAACTAAAGGGACTATCACAACATAGAATTTGAAGCTAGTGCAACTTTTTTTTTCGCTTTTCTTATACTACCAAAGTCCTCCATCAACCACTTTTCTTGATCAATTCAATTAAGTTATTTAAGTAAGTCATTTATCATCACTCAACTCTTTCAAGCATAGGAGAATCAATCTACATGAAGTAACTGCATCTTGAACTATACCTATATTCTTTTCAACCATAGAAGTGTCTCAAATTTGCCTTTTTCTAAGAGTTATAGTACTCAACAACTTTGTTATAGCGGCACTATAGATGACCATCCTCTTTGTTTGATTTCTTGCTTCCCATTGCAGCTTCCTTTCATGATATCACATTCTCAAACTCATATTAAAAAAAAAAACAAAAACAAAAACAAAATTGCTAACAAAAAATTAAGGCACAAAATGAAGTTTTCAATGCTTACGGTTGACAGAGTGAGCCGATTTGAAGGCAAAACGAATATTTAGAGGGTGAGAGGAAGAGGACGAAGAGGAATAAGTTGAGAAGAAGAGGAATGAATGAGAATACGACAATGCAAATATGCAACATTGCACTTTTCTGTCTTTGTTGACATGGCAAGTTCAGTAAGTCGAGTTGCCACGCCAATAAAAGAGAGATGATTGTAAACTAATGTGGAGACATATGTGCTATGCAAGAGAGAGTAAGTGTCACAAATATGATGTGTACTATGCAAACATTAGTTCGACTTAGGGCTAGGTAACCATCTTTGAAACATTTTTAAAAGTCAGTCATTTTTTTATACAAAGTCAAATTTTATGACTAATTTGTTACAAACCATAAAGTTTAGTAACCATTAAAAAATTAGCCCACTTGTGAGTTCTAGAGTCATGTAATCAGTCTGTAGCCAATCTATCTAATAATTTGCAACAATGTAATAAATAGACAATACAGAAGGTAAATGGCACACAGAGGTTGGTTATGCAGTTCAGCCAATGCCTACGTTTATAGGGCCTTGCGCATATAAAGAATGCCACTATGAACAAACTGTATAGCTATTACAACTAAACTAACGTGATGACCGCAATACCGATGCCACACTTTGCAATACTTACAGTAGGTCCAACGCCCTGCAACAACACTCTATGTACACGAACTACAACGAGCTCTTCTCGTCTAGAAGAACATTTTCAAACTTTGCAAACACACACTCAGCCACCAAAGACAGTCACCACTATCTTGCTAAAACAAGCTGCAAAGAGTACAGCTCCTTCGTGTTCTCACGATCACTCAATCAAATAGAATAAATAAAATACAACTTTCAACACTCAATACAATGATTCTTACATGTATAAACAATATTTTCTTTGTAGCTCCAAGTGATGATGAAACCTTCAGACAACTCTGCATATATAGACTTTAGAACATAGCATTTCTTTGACAAACAGATTTTTCTAAGCTCACTGTACGATCTATTGTAACACGATACTGTGAACACAGTCTATGAACAAATTTCCAAAAAACTGCAACTGTTAGTTGCACAACAGACTAACATTAGTATAGGTAATTTATTGCATTTTATAGGAAATAAAAGGAGAATTAGGTGAAGTTTTGCATAATTAGTAACATGAGCATGTAGTTTAGGGACTTGCACTGTTTCATTGCATTATAAGCTTTGTTTTAAAGATTTGAAGCTCTTTTATGAGAAAATGATGTCTAGGGAAGGAAATTTAGTGTGTTGCAGGTTCAAGTTGAAGCCAAAGGAGAAATTGCATCACATGAAGGCAAAAAAAAGAGGAAATCATGAAGTAAATATCAATTGACCGCAGTCGGATAACTGAAGATCGAGGTAGTCAAAGAAAAATAGAATGATGTCAGAGCTCACTGATGACCGCGGTCATTCACCATGGTCACACGATCTAATTATCGGGTTTCTCGTATTTTTAGGATTTTTTCAGTGCGGGACTATAAATAGAAAAGGTAATTAGAGCCAAAAGATATCCAATTCGGAAAATATCACTTGTGACGGCTGAGAGAGGCAAAAATCAGTGTTTCAAAAAGGGATTGAAGATTTTTACCAAGTTTTGAGTATGATTAAATTTCTTCTTCATTGTTTAATGTTTTTTATTACTTCCATGTCAAGCTAGTTAGTTTTCTTTGTCTAGGATGTGATGTCTAATGTATGAATTGTGATCTCTTGTTGAAGTTATTGATTTAGAAACACTATTCTATATTGTGCATGTTAATGCTTTGTGTTTACTGGCCATAGACATGATGAGCTCAATGCATTAGATTAACTCGGAAGAGAGGTCTAATGGGTAGTTATCGCAGTATGGACTTAGAATAGTTAATTGACCAGAGGGTTGTTAGCTTATCTAGGGAGTTGCACAGGGTTTTTGATTACACAACATTAGATTGTTAATTAAGCACCTCGAGAGAGGGCATTATAAGACAACTCTAATAGATATTGAAACGTCTCAGGAGAGGGTTTCAATTACAGGTGCTAGAACTCATAGTGTAGACATTTCATGACCTAAAATGAGAATCACAGGTTATACAGTGACATTCATTATCCTAGACATCCATTTTTTGAAGTTTTCTAAAAACAAATTTTATCACTCTTACTAGGTTAGATTTTTATTCAGAAATTGATACACTCACTTCAAGTAGAGCCTTTATAAAATGAAGACCAGCATTGAACTGGAATTTAACGTATTTTATTAAATCCAGTTCTCTTTGAGGACGATATCCGGTCTCACCAGTTAATACTAGTGTGAACTTGTACACTTGCTGGGTAAGCAACAAGTTTTTGGCATCGTTGCCGAGGACAAACAGTGGTAAATATCTTAAAACCAGTTGAACCTGGTTTAGTCTTAGTAAAGGCAAATTTTATTTTATTTTTACTTTGATGAAGTTCATTAAATACACTTGATTTTTTGTGTGTTTTTGGTGTTTCAGGCTTGCATGAGTAAACGTCCTTACGATCCAGATTTGCTGAAAATAATTCATCAGATTCGGTTGGAAGCTCAAAAATGAGTACCAATTATGGTTGATAGTAGGTGTTCTAGAGTGGAGAACAATAGAGAATGACAACATAAAGAAGCACCATTGAGAGACTTCTTCGAACTGGTTTTGAATAACAATTACTTGGGCATAGCAAGAACACCAATAAATGCAAATAACATTGAGTTGAAGCATTCATTGATTACAATGGTGTAGCAGCAATAGTTTGGGGGATCCACTATTGAAGACCCTATGGCTCATCTTAATTCGTTCATGGAGATTTGTGACACTGTCCAGATGAACGGAGTAACTGAAGACCAGCTTAGGTTGAGGCTTTTCCTTTTCTCTTTAAGGGATAAAGCCAGAAGTTGGCTCCAAACCTTGCTTCCCAGAAGCAAGGTTTGGAGAAATATTTCACACCAGCTAAAGTGCATCAATTGCGAGGTGAAATTAGTTCCTTCAAGCAATCTGATTTTGAATCACTGTATGAAGCTTGGAAAAGGTTCAAGGATCTATTGAAGAGTTGTCTACAGCATGGATACCTCCCTTGGCTCCAGATTCAAATGTTTTATACTAGACTTACGCCACCTACCAGGGCTTTAATCGACTCAGCAGCTGGAGGTTCATTGATGGGAAAATCCACCACGAATGCTACTCAACTGATTGAAGACATGGTAGCTAATGCGTATGGGCATGGTACTGAAAGAGGAACAACAAAAAGAGTAGGAATTTATGAAGTGGACGAGATTAGTGTTTTGCATGCTCAAATTGCTGTTATGATTCACCGATTGAATTTGGTAGAAGAAAAGAGTAGTGGTGGACAGTTTCAAACTCACAAATTTGACAGGTGTAGTCCATTGCTGAAGCTAACAAGACGTCTTATCATGGAGAAGCTTCCATTGAACAAAGGAATGCCATGAATAGATTTAGTGGATACCAAGGACCAGCTGGGGAGTATAATATCCCTAAGTACTATCATCCTGGAGTGAGGAATCATGAGAACTTCTCCTATGCAAATAGCAGGAACGTTCAACTTCCACCCAGATTTGTGCCTCAACAGCCCTTGTAGGATAAAAAGCCATCCTTGGAAGATAAGCTTGATGAAATGATGACTATGCACACAAGGTTCTTCAAAGAATTAATTGGGAGGGTAAACAAAAATGACACGAGAGTTTCTGGCATTGAGCTTCAAATTGAAAATATGAATGCCACAGTTAAAAGTTTAGAAACTCAAGTGGGCAGTTGGTGTAGATAGTGTCAAACCAGCAGCGGAGTTCATTTCCAAGTGACACTCAAATAAATCCAAAAGAGAGCTGCAAAATAGTAATTACAAGGAGTGGCAAAGAAATAGCAAGCCCAACACATCCAATTATGCCATCCATTGAAGTTGAAGAAGTTATTAGCTATGAGATGAATGTTCAAAAGCAACCAGCAGTTCAACGTGAAGAACCTTCAAAATCAAAAGGGAAAGCTAAGGAGAATGCCATTCAAGAGGGTAAAGTCTTTGAATCTCCACCATTACCATTCCCTCAAAGATTCCAAAAGAAGAAGATGGATGAACAATTTGCTAAATTTCTAAAAATGTTCAAGAAGATTCATATAAACGTTCCATTTGCAGAAGCTTTGTAGCAAATGCCTAACTATGCAAAGTTTATGAAGGAGATCATATCTAAGAAGAGAAAGTTAGAAGATTTTGAAACGGTAAAGCTTACTGAAGAGTGTAGTGCCATCCTACAAAAGAAACTTCCTCAAAAGTTGAAAGATCCAGATAGTTTTACCATACCATGCAATATAGGTTTCGAAATCTTTGAGAAGGCACTATGTGATCTTGGGGCAAGTATTAATCTAATGTCGTTGTCAGTATGCAAGAGGTTGGGAATGTCAGAAATCAAGCCAACTACAATCACCCTTCAACTAGCAGATAGATCCTTAACATAAGGGTGTCATTGGGGATATGTTAGTTAAGGTGGATAAGTTCATATTTCTAGTGGACTTTGTAGTTTTAGGCATGGAAGAAGATTGTGAAATACCACTCATCCTTGGGAGACCATTCTTGGCTACAGGGCATGCACTTATAGATGTCCATAAGGGAGAATTAACCTTGCGAATGAATGAAGAAAAAGTTGTTTTCAATCTTTACAAGGCAATGAACTACCCCAATGATTTGCATGAGTGCAAAAGGGTAGAAGTTCTGAACTCTTGCATTGTTGAGGTGATGGATGAATTGAGCTCTCAAGATGATTTAGTGGGATGTATCTCTCACTCACTGACCTTTCCCCAATCCATGACTGAAGATGAGAAGCTAGTTGTGTTAGCTTTAGAAGCATGCCCACCAGAATCAAACAGTTTCGAAGAACAATTACCTGACGTTCAACAACCCCAAGATGTTCAAGAAATTCTTAGGGCAGTTGTATTAAAACCGCTTCCAAAACATTTGAAATATGCATATTTGGATGAAGCTCCATCATCCCCAATTATTATCTCCTCTTCATTGACCCCTGCCCAAGAAGAGAAGTTGTTAAAAGTGTTGACATACCACAAAGTTGGTATAGGATGGACCATTGAAGATATCAAAGGGATAAGTCCAGCCAGTTGTATGCACAAGATCTTAATGGAGGATTCACATAAGCCTACAGTGGAGCACCAGCGAAGACTCAACCCTATCATGAAGAATGTTGTGAAGAAAGAAGTAATGAAGTGGTTGAATGTAGGAATTATTTATACAATATCAGATTCGCTATGGGTTAGTCCCATTCGTGTTGTGCCCAAGAAGGAAGGGATGACAGTTGTCACAAATGAGAAAGGAGAGACAGTTGCTTCAAGGACAACAACAGAATGGCGCCTGTGTATAGATTATCGAAAGCTGAACAAAGCTACCCGCAAGGATCACTTTCTTTTGCCGTTTGTGGATCAAACGTTGGATCGAATTGCTGGGTATTAATTTTTATTGTTTCTTAGATAGGTACTCAAGGTACAATTAGATAGTCATTGCACCGGAGGATCAAGAGAAAACAACCTTCACTTGCCCATATGGAACTCATGCATTTAGGAGGATGCCTTTTGGTTTATGCAATGCACCTGCTACCTTTTAGAGATGTATGATGGCAATTTTTGCAGACATGATTGAAGACATCATGGAAGTATTTATGGATGACTTTTCGGTGTTTGGTGAAACATTTGATAAATGTCGGCTTAATCTGAAAATAGTCCTCTCTCGTTGTAAAGAAAAGAACCTAGTTCTTAATTGAGAAAAATTGTCATTTCGTGGTTCGAGAAGGTATTGTTTTGGGACACAAAGTTTCTGTTAACGGTCTTGAAGTGGATAGGGTAAAAATTCAGGCCATTGAAAGGTTGTTATACACAACAACAGTGCGAGAGGTGAGAACTTTATTGGGGCATACAGGTTTTTATCGGAGATTCATTAAGAACTTCTCCCAAATCATTTGACCGTTGTGTAATTTGCTTGAAAAGGAAGCTGAGTTTAATTTCAAAGTTGAGTATGTAGAAGCCTTCAATACACTTAAAAAGGCTTTAAAATTTGCTCCTATCATGTCTACACCAGTTTGGGGGAGACATTTGAGATCATGTGCGATGCTAGCAACTATGCGATTGGAGCTGTTTTAGGACAAAGACGTGATAGAATGTTCAAAGCGATATATTATGCAAGCAAAACGTTGGATGATGCTCAAAAGAACTATACTACAACTAAAAAAGAGTTGTTGGCTATTGTTTTTGCATGTGACAAGTTTAGGTTGTACATTATGGGATCGCATGTCAAAGTTTTCACTGATCACTCAGCTATCTGCTAGCTCTTTGTAAAAAAGGATGCAAAACCCAAATTGATAAGATGGATCTTACTGCTGCAAGAGTTTGATATAGAGGTGATAGACAAGAAGGGTACAGAGAACGTGGTAGCAGATCATTTGTCTCCCTTGTCTAATGAAGCAAATCCAAATCCAACAAGCATAGTGGAACTTTTTCCTAATGAACACCTCATGATTGTCAGTGACAGTGTACCATGGTATGCAGATTTTGCCAACTATAAAGCTACGGGCACTACTCCACTAGACCTATCTCAAAATCGCCTAAAGCGCTTCATACATGAAAACAAGTTCTATCTTTGGGATGACCCTTTACTGTACCGGAGATGTGCTAACAAAGTGATCTGTCGTTGCATTCCAGAATCGGACTTTAATAAAGTCCTTCATGATTGCCATGCTTCACCCTACAGTGCCATTACAACCATCAACGTACAGCAGGGCGTGTTCTTGAGAGCGAATTTTATTCGCCAAGCATGCTAAAAGATGCCTATCAATTCGTGAAGACGTATGAAGTATATCAGAAACAAGGAAACATCTCCAAAAAAAATGAAATGCCTCTCACCTCATTTGTAGAGGTTGAGTTGTTCGATGTGTGGGGCATAGAATTCATGGGACCTTTCTACCTTCAGATGAAAAATAATATATATTGTTTGTTGTTGATTATGTCTCTAAATGGGTCAAAGCAGCGGCTACATCGAAGAATGATGCTAGAGTTGTGTTGAAGTTCCTCTCTCGCAACATTTTTTCCCGTTTCAACACGCTTAGAACAACTGTGAGTGATGAAGGTACACACTTTTGCAATAAAATTTTCAACAATCTTTTCACCAAGTACAACGTGTGACACAAGGTTGCATTACCTTATCGTCCACAGACTAATGGACAAGCCGAAGTGTCTAATCGAGAAATTAAGGCAATATTATAAAAGACAATTGGAACAAACCGTAAGGGATTGGGCTCTAAAATTGGATGATGCATTGTGGGCATACAGGACAACATTTAAGACGTCCATTGGTATGTCTCCGTATTAGTTATTATATGGAAAGTCTTGCCACCTGCCTTGTGAATTAGAACACAGAGCTTACTGGGCCATCAAGAAGTTGAATTTTGATGCAAAAGCTTGCAGAGAGAATCATTTGCTGCAGCTTGTTGAACTTGAGGAGTTTCGCCGGGACGCCTTTGAGAGCAACACCATTTACAGAGAAAGAACAAATAAATGGCATGATCAACTCATTGAGAAGAAGGAGTTTAAACCTAGCCAGCAAGTGCCGCTATTTAACTCAAGACTTTGGCTATTTCCAAGAAAATTGAAATCTCAATGGTCGGGACCTTTCCTAGGTACTCAAGTCTTTGCACATGGTGCCGTGGAAGTGCAAAGCTTGCTAGATGGCCATAAATTCTAAGTAAATGGTTAGAGATTGAAGATATTCTATGGGGGACCCAAGCAGACTGGTGAAATGGTAGTATTTCGAGATTGAAACATTGTATCCTCGTCGAGCTAACGACGTTAAACATAGCGCTGAGTGGGAGGCAACCCACTATTGCGTTAGAGTTTTCAAGTGTGTTTTTGTGATTGTTTTCATGTGTTGAGTTCTATTTTTCTAGGATTTCATTGAAGAGATACCAATAGTTAGAATTGGAAAGTACACTGGTTACCGCAGTCCTTAGAATCACTGATTCTGTGTACCGCGATCGACAGAGCTCACACGAATACATATCATCCATGTACTGTGGTCCACAAAACATTTTGTTTCGTATACCGTGGTCACCAGAATACCATGGTCTGTGCAATTCAGGGGACCGCAGTCACCAGAAGCATACATTTCTGTGTACCACGATCACCAAAATGGGTGTTTCTGCATATTCAATGGACCGCAGTAGGTAGAACTCCAATAGTTGCACTGTTTCAAAAATTCATACATGGACCACGGTCCACAAAGCATTAACCGCGGTCTGTGCGTCTTTTTAAGTCAGATTGCGGTCATTTTGCTTCATTCCGCTCTGAAATTTTTGAAATCTTTCTGTGGCTCTTCATCTCCCCTTCAATTTCCAAAGTTTCTTTTCCTTTTCCAACGATAATGTAAGTGTGTTTACTTTACTTTTCATTAGTTCTTTGCTTTATTTTCATATTTAGATGGGTTTAGGAGTTGAATATCATCTTCCATGCTTGAAATGGTTGTTTTGCTCAAAAATTTTTAACTTTCCTCTTTTTAGTCCATGTGTGAATGATTACTGATTTATTTGAGGCAAAGACTTGCACAAATCATTGCTCAAGCATTTTAGGCTGTTGGCTCTTTTGTTTCAATGTGATGAGGCGTATTTCATAGTCATTTTGATTGAATGTAGTGGTAGTGGCATTGCAAAGTTTATCTTTAGATTGCCTTGATAAACAATTTTGATGTTTTGGATGCTTGACTTGTGAACTAATGTACTTCAACTTGTTTAAAAGCATTTTTAGTACGTAGTCTAATTAGCTGTACTACTGTATGAATTTTGATGTTTTCTTTGCCAACTATTGCTACTGTTGCAGGCCTCCAAGAATGAAACATCCCGCTTCTAAGGGGAAGCAACCGGCACCGCCTCTATTGTCGGCGGACCGCAACCGCTTCAAAATTGCTGCTGCAAAGTAGTGGTTCAACATGATACGCTCTAATCATCATCTCATTCCCGAGAGAGGAATTATGCTGATGCAGGAGGAGTGCAGCATTGGCATTGATGTTGTGGTCACTGAACGATGCTAGGAGCGGCTTATTCAAGCGCCTAGTACTACAGTAGTTCCGGTGGTACAAGAATTCTATGCCAATGCTCCAGATAGAGAAGGTACGACAGTATGGGTGCATGGAAAATGGGTGCAGTTTAGCGCAGCGACCATCAATGAAGTTTATGGCCTTCCTGCTAACTCACCAAATGAGTATTGTAACCTCCTTCCCATATTCGACCCAGATGAGGTGTTGCGGACTTTATATGTTGACGAAACCTCGTGGACTTGCTACCATAATCGGCCCATCAACTTGGTGAAGACTACATTTCAGACCCCAGCTAAGGTTTGGTTGTACTTGGTTTGTGCTAATCTTCTTCCTTCCTTAGCTATTAACAGGGTCACTGTTGAGCGAGCTGTTTTAGTTTACTGCATCATGAAAAAGCTCTCAATCAATATTGGGACAATCATTTTCAACTCCATCAGGTCTACCATCGACAAGACCAATGTAGGTCTTCCTCATCCCAGCCTCATCATGGAGCTGTGTAGGAGAGTCGAAGTTGTGTGGGAGAAAAGTGAGCCCCTATTGAAGATGAAAGATCATATTGCAGTGAAGATGCTCACTTCTACTTCTGCTAAGAAGCGTCGGGTCTCTACCGAGTCACCTCCACCAACTGCTGATCCGGCTAGCTCTACACCTGCCCCTGCACTACCTTCTGATGCACCACCATCTTCATTAGTTGCTGCTGTACCCGCCTTTTCTGAGCACACCATGATGCACTGGATGGCGTATCTCATTTAGTGGCTACACTGCCAGGACAGGAGTATGGCACAGGTTTATCCTCCTCCTTCTTGCTGCCTACCCTACATGGCGATGACTTGTTGTGCACCACCAGCGCCCCCGACTCCACTGGTAGGCGACAATGAGGATGATGATGGTGATGATGATGATAGCGGAGATGCTAATGATTTCATTACCGAGGAAGAAGTCTTTGGAAACGATCTTTAAGCCTTGGTTTCCTTTACTTTCTTGCTATCTTTTGCTGCTTTCGAAACTTCATTTCTGTACTTATGCATAGTGTTTTTTTGTTGATGCATTACTTTGTATAAATGGTCCTACCTGTGTGCCAACTTTTGTGATTTCTCGACTAATTTTTCTATCTCTGAATGCATGTCATGTTGTGTTCTTTTCCACTTATGCGAATCAATGTGCTCTTGAGGACAAGGCACCATTCAGGTTGGGGGTATGCGCGTCAACACATCAAAGCAGGTTTAGTTTTGTCAGTTTTAGTCAATTTCATAGTATTTTCTTACTTAAATCATGTGTTTTGCATATGTTAGACGCATATTAGGAAAGCATTTAGGTTAGATTGTCCATATTTAAAAAAACATTTTAATATATATGTGTGTGTGTGTGTGTGTATCTGTGTGTGTGTGTGTGTGTGTATTTTCACTAAGTAACCTATGAAATTGTAAAGTTTTTACAGTATGGTGAAGCAAAGATCTAGGGTTTCTTCTAATAGTTTGTGTGCTCAGTTTGTCGAAAATTTGACTTCAACAGACCTCTTAAGTCTTAGGTAGATTGAGAATCCAAGGCTGAGAAAGTGAGGAGTAGAAACCAACCACAAATGGAGAGAACTTCCCTCAGACCCTTGAAATGATCAAATCTGTCCTGAACTTTACTTAGGAATGACTACAGGAAGGAAATGAAGTAGGCCATCTTTGTTTGACTCATAGCCTAAAGGCCAGCACCAGCAATTACAATCCCTTGCGGCCAATTTTGAGCCTTATAGCCTGTCCTCTTGTTTTGAGCCCAAATGTATGTATAAACATTCCATCCTTTTGTGAATATCTCAGATGAACTTAAGTATGTGCACTCACAGTTCTAATATCGCTTATTCTGAGGATGTGAAGGAAGGAGGGATGCTAATACATGTGTTTTTAATTTTTGTTTCAGTTCTTTACACTACAAAAAAAAGAGGTATGAGTACTCAATACTTCCATGTTGTCAAGATTAGCCAACTGTTTACTTTTATATGAGTATACATGGGGATACAATTTGAAATGCTCAGGATGAAATAAGTTTGGGAGAGTCATGAAGATGAGGTTGTGAGAATGAAGAAAAACAAAGGAATGAATAGAAAGGATTAAGCTGTACAAGGAAAATCAAACAAATTAGATTGGCATTATTCCTATTAAACTTGTACCTTGAACCAGACCACGTTACAACCTAAAGAAAAGACCTCTGATCCTGATTATAGTTTGAACCGAGTAGAAGATAGATAGAGGATAGATAAAGGATCTCTGTGAGTGGGATGGTGCCTGTAAATCACCTACAAGTCTAGGATGATTGAGATACTGACAAATGAGAGGGTGAAGTTAAAGAAAAATAGTTGATGAACTGAAAATCTAGACAACCTGAATTGCCTTAGGGAGGTGTTAATGAATCGTACTGCAAGAATGGAAGATAGAGGTTACAATGATAAGTGAAAGAAAAATAAATGTATTTTTATGGCATGAGTGAACTCCTTAAATTAGAGTCGTTGTTCGAGGACGAACAATAATCTAAGTTTAGGGGTATTTGTTAGTTGCACGGCAAACTAACATTAGTATAGGTAATTTATTGCATTTTATAGGAAATAAAAGGAGAATTAGGTGAAGTTTTGCATAATTAGTAGCATGAGCATATAGTTTAGGGACTTGCACTGTTTTATTGCATTATAAGCTTTGTTTTAAAGATTGGAAGCTCTTTTATGAACAAATGATGTCTGGGGAAGGAAATCTAGTGTGTTGCAGGTTCAGGTTGAAGCCAAAGGAGAAATTGCATCACATGAAGGCAAAAAGAAGAGGAAATCATGAAGAAAATATCAAGTGATCGTGGTTGGATAATTGAAGATCGAGGTAGCCGAAGAAAAATAGAATGATGTCAGAGCTCACTGGTGACAGCGGTCGGTGGTCCAGTGTCCGCGATAACCAGAAGGTGATCCGAATGAAGAACAAGCTGACCGCGGTGGACAGAATAAGGAAATCCCATTTTTTATTGAAGAATAATACTGACCGCGGTCACACGATCTAATTATCGAGTTTCTCGTATTTTTAGGATTTTTTTTAGCGCAGGACTATAAATAGGAGAAGTAATTAGAGCCAAAAGATACCCAATTCGAAAAATATCACTTGTGACGACTGAGAGAGGCAAAAACCAGTGTTTCAAGAAGGGATTGAAGATTTTTACCAAGTTTTGAGTATGATTAAATTTCTTCTTCATTGTTTAATGTTTTCTATTACTTCCATGTTAAGCTAGTCAGTTTTCTTTGTCTGAGATGTGATGTCCAATGTATGAACTGTAATCTCTTGTTGAAGTTATTGATTTAGAAACACTATTCTATATTGTGCATGCTTAATACTTTGTGTTTATTGCCCATAGACATGATGAACTCAATGCATTAGACTAACTTCTAAGAGAGGTCTAATGGGTGGTTATCGCAGTATGGACTTAGAATAGTTAATTGACTAGAGGGTTGTTAGCTTATCTAGGGAGTTGCACATGTTTTTTATTATACAACATTAGATTGTTGATTAAGCACATCGGGAGAGGGCATTATAAGACAACTCTAATATATATTGAAGCACCCCAGGAGAGGGTTTCAATTACAGGTGCTAGAACTTATAGTGTAGACATTTCATAATCTAAAATGAGAATCACAGGTTATACATCGACATTCATTATCCTAGACATCCATTTTATAAAGTTTTCTAAGAACAAATTTTATCATTCTTACTAGGTTAAATTTTTATTCTGAAATTGATACACTCACTTCAAGTAGAGCCTTGATAAAATGAAGACTAGCATTAAATTGGGATTTAAGGTATTTTATTAAATCCATTTTTTCCTGAGGGCGATATTCGGTCTCACCGATTAATACTGGTGCGAACCTGTACACTTGCAGGGTAAGCAACAACAACTTTCCAAGAGTAGCCAGATTCTTCTACTTTCTCTGGATTCTTAGCATAAAGAGCAGAAGGAAATCTTCATTGAATTTGCACAACCTACCATTTCAATGAAGCTTTAGGAAAAGATTTGAGACACCTATTTCAGAGAATAATGTAGTTGCAGAGTTTTAACGAATATTGATAAACCATTTTAAGAGCATAAAGATTTGAGAATAAGCAAGTTTCTTTTCCAAGCAAGATTCTGAGCATTAACAAATTGAAAGTATTTTCTTAAAGATACCAAAACCAAAAATTTATCTAACGGTTATTAGAGACTATGCACTGTTTCCATTTTAAAAATATTATGGTATAACAATATACTATATGTTAATCATGCCTTCTTCAATTTCTAAAATTAATCTAGCATTCTGTAATCCGATTTCTAAAAACGGAAAAGAGAATCAATGAAATTCTTGCTTCCAAAAATCATCAATATTCAATTTTCCAAAAACCAAAATCTGTTGTTAGTTATTTTCATAATCATGAAGATTTATATAGTTAACGATAATTCTAGATTTTAAAATGCACTAGCAGCTTTATGATATTTAGATTCTAAAATCTAATAATGACATGCAATAAATTAGTTTCCAAACAAATAGCAGCATACAATAATTTTAAAGAATACTGATATTATAATTTCATAAACTTTGCCAAGAATAGATTTCAGAAACATTCCATAAGGTTTGTTCCAATGATTATGCAATTTTTGGTTTCCAAAAACAATATGCAATATTTCAGCATCCGAAAATCGTATGTAATATTCAGTTTCTAAAATCAAGATGCAGTATTATACTATTATTCAATTTCAAAACAAAAGCCAATAGCAGCAATATTCAGTTTTTCTTATAACAGCAATATTCCATTTTCTAGAGACATGAAATAAAACATGCCTACCCATATCATTTCTAGAAAATTAATGCATCAAAATGAGAAATATCATTTCCAGAATGTTAGCAGTATTTCTAGAATATAGAATACTAATTTAGTAAGACACGTCAGCACCAAACATGTCAACTCATATTTGAAAATTGTCACGTCACATATGAAGTGGCATTTTCCTAACACCACTTTTTTCTTTTCTCTATATTTGCATTGTATTGTAAATCTTTGATAGCAATTAAACATATCACACATTAGTTAGTTTATCAAATTATGTAAGAAATTAGAATGACTAATTAAATGAAAAGTAAATCATCAAAATATTAATTTATCAAAAAATTAATGTTCAATCAATTGTAATTATAATTTAATTAAAAAGTTTACATATAGACACCCAAAAAAACACAATCTTTAGAGTTCTTCACTCAAGTGTCAGTTTGTAACGTTGACAGTAAGACTGTTAAACAATTTTTGAAAAGAATTAGTTTGATCTTCTTTTTGCCATAATGTTTATCATTTGAATATTGGCGATTTACATATCTTAAAAGTGCATAATGAATGACTCAATGTACACAAGTGTAGTTATACGTAATTATAAATTTTTACAGTTAATAAATATTTTCCTAACTAAATCAGATCTGTAGCTAAATATTTTATCTTTTAAATATTAGTGACTTGCATAATATAATGAATAATTACCCTGACCGTTTTTCCAAGGAATACTTTCTAGCCAACCCCAAACAAAATTTCTTGCTACACCTTTGAAATAATCAAATACATTAATATAACAGTTTTTTTTTTTTTTTCTCTGTGTAGCTATTAATTACATTAAATACAGTAATATAACATTTTTATTACATGACTATTTTGTAGTGAAGCTTTATTCTCTTTTATTTATAGCTTCCAAGATTTACTGTGTATTGTACTCTTATAAATGTTAAGAGTAACTGGCTCATTATAGTGAGCAATATCCTAGTTTCGGAGTCCCAATATCCTAGTTTCTTTGTTTTTGTTTTTGAATTTTTAGTTCAAGGATTGAAGCTTTCAAAATTTGATTGCTTCTTCAAATAGGGCATCAATAATGGTTTAAGCCATACATGGTTTAATATACCATTTACATCATCAACTCATCAAAGTCTTACTTCTTATACTATTTTTTGTAATGGTTATAATTTATTAGATTGTACTATATAAAACTTCTAACCACATCAACCCATTAAATATACTAATTACAATATTTTATTTATAAAATACATACTTTTTTAAATATCTATTATTCACATTTAAATTAAAAATATATATAATTAATTAAATTTATATGAAAAATTATACTTTTATAATTATTTATTTAAAACATTAATTTTTAAATTTTTATTTCAAATATTTATTTTTAAATTATCACTTTTTTATTTGAAATAGTTATTTAAAAAATATTAATTTAAAACATTAATAAAACACATTTCTTTTCATAATATATATTATTTATATTTAAAATTATGCTTTAAATTTATTTACCTTTTAAATGTATATATAGATGGGCTGCCTCGGGAGCTCCACAATAAATGAGAGCTACAACTGTAGTCCCAAAAAACAAAAAAAAAATTTAAAAATTAAAATTAAAACTTCTAAGTGTTGAGAACATGGAAAAGTCTAAACGCTCAATCCCATTGAACATATGGGGAGATGTGCAATAGGGTATCTTGCCACAGAAGCTCATTGAGTGCCTATGGTGCCTCGTTGCAAATGCCCTTAGATCTTTTTCACTATCTTATTTTTCTATTTGGGTTGGTTGATCTTCTTAAGCGTTGTGGCCTACATTGATTTACCAGACGCATGCTGAGTGCTTTGGCATTTATCTTACCTTCAAATTACCATTGCTAGTCGAACATATTCAGAATGTTGAGGTTATGGCAACGCAACATCACTCTTTTAATATGTTCCTATAATTTATGACACCTTCCCAGCATTACATTAGGATTACACCAGTGCAATTATGCAAGCAACCATGGATTTATTTGCCCTTTTGGGGAAACAATCGGGAGATGATCTTAAGTCCTTTTGGAAGGTAAAAAGTAATCAGCAATGCTAGAACCTTTCTTCACCGTCTTGGCACGCTTCAGTGGTTTAAGCCAGCCTCGAACTTCGTGCTGGATCTCAGGAGGAAGCTCATCAATTACGGAAGGATCAATCTCATCAACGTTGAAACTCCATGTTTCTCTTCTTTGTTCATCATGTACAAAACTATTGTCATTGCTTGTTCTACCCTCTTCTTGTCGAGACGATCTGTGTGAGCCAACTTGATTTGATCCCAGACCCTGTTCAGTTCCTACAAAAACATCTACACTTCACAAAAGAAAATTAAGAAGCAAGAAAATAGTCGTTTAGATTGAGAGCTTCTTTTGACATGGAAGTACCAGGGGTTGGCAATGGTGTAGCATCTGTGATGACAAGGTTATGCCTCTCTTCAGATGCAGAAGAGCAAGAAGGGTGCCGAGAATGAAAGAATCTTAAGATTGATCCTGATTCCTGACACAAGAGAATGCAATGCACATTATATCATCAAACAGTGTGCAAAATTGGTTCAGTGCATGCATGTACAATCACAGAACTCTATGTAAGTAGTCTTTTGAGTGAATGGATTTCTTCTCTCTACCTTGACCAGATGCAATAAACTTATTTCATCAGCCAATTGAATTCATAAATAGTTGGGATTCCTTGACGAGTAAATTTTACAATAGAAAATGCATGAAAATAGAAGATGGTAATATTGTTAGGAACCATGTTGATGGTGAAGTCGAACAATGCATAAGGTTAATAATACCACTCTCCTTCATGTGTAACTTCATTCTGCCTGTAAGAAAGAAGGGAAAAGGAAACCTTGAACATCAAAAAGGGCATTGGCTGAAAGGCTAACCTTTCAGGCTGAAGCTCATCAAGCAGTCACTACCTGGTCAATGAGGTATTACAAATAGGAACTAAATGAGAATATGAGAAGGCAAAATGTGGAGTATAGAGACTTTTGTCTATCTTGGCAGGCCAAATTGCTTGTGGCATGGTCAAGCTTTATTGTAGTCATCAGTGACTCATATAGTAAAACTCAAAATGGCTGGAAGATTGAAGTAATTGTAGAGAGAATGAAAGTCACTACTATTACAGCAAAACGAACACACATGAAAGATATTACTAGCATGAAATTGTGAATCACTTTCCAACCTTAAGACATGATGTGTCTCCTCTCTGTTCACGTTGAACTGGGCAGGACTTCTCATAGTTGGTCACAGTTTCCTTCTTTGCCTCAACTTGAGCGGAAGCCAAATGGCCTTCTTTTCCTGAAAGAAAAACCATGGCTTCACCTTAACTGTAAAAGTCAAATACAAGCGAAGTGAACACTGATGCAAAGACACCAGGTGGTTTTAATGAAAATACCTGATGGTGAAGTGGGTATGGAGTTTTGATCAATTCCACTGTATGCCTGCCCTTCTAAAGAGCAAGAAGGATCATGACTATGAAGGAATCCCAAAATTGAGCATGTCCCCTACCACAAGCATTCACAAACCACTCCATAAGAATTGCATGAAATAAAGAAAAAAAAAAGATCAAGACTAGATACTACATAAAAGAAGCAAAATGTGTAAATACATCATTTGTATTTTGTAATACTTCAATATTGAAACATTAGTTATAATTTCATCAAAAACTGTTCAAGTGATCAGCTTACTACAATTCACTAGTACACAGTACAAAACAAAAAAAAAAAAAAAAAGATTTCTTTTGTAAGAATGACCCAAGACACAGTAAAACCAGAACATGTTTCAAGTCCACGCTCATTCTTAATCATGTATGATATTCTCTTTAACTGCATTTCTAGATTTACTCCAACACTCATGCACAAACAATCATAAGCAGATCTTATATCCATTACAGAGACTTCAGGAAAAAGAGAATCAAGAAAGAGGATGGCGGTGTCACCTAAGAATCATAAATAGCATCAACATAAATTGTTTTGAATGTGATACCACCTTGTCTTCTATTCAAAGATGATAATGATATCAATGATTGTTAATCTCACATTTATCATCAGACAGTTGATAAATAAGTTGAAAGGTAAACAATATAAACTCTCTAAATAAGAACAACTCTAACCACATATGCGGATGTTGTCAATGCTAAGTCATCGGGTTGTGAAAACCAGTTAATTTTATTGGACAATAAGAACTATCCAGATCATATCTTATGACAAGATCTGTGGCTAACAAATGCAGAGGTGTCAATGGTCGAACAGTGCTTTTGTCCCTTCAGGTTGTTCATTATAGTAAATTATTAACACAATGCAAAAATATTGCTCTCATATTTAAGGTTGCCTACTGAAGGAGTTCAGGAAGGTTTGAGGTGAATAAGAATGAGTCAATAGTGCTGCCTTGAGTTTGATCATATAAGATTTTCTTAACAACGCAGCTCTCTATCCAGCATTGCGTGGAGTTTCAATGTGAGTCTTGTCCTATGACTAATTGAGTCTGACTTTTATTTGATAGGTAAAGGGAATATGTATAAAAGAATTTTTCCTATAATTTCACAATTTAGTCTGGTAAAACAATTGTAAGATAAAAAAGAAAAATGAGTATTATTCCAAAAGTAGCACCATGTGAATATAAAAGATGGGAGAGAGTTGAGTAAGGTAACTTGGACACATACAAAGAAGACCCTTGGATTCATTAGTTAGAAAAAGTGACAAATTTAACAATCCACCAAAATAATCAGTAAAGGAAGATCTAAAACAACATTGGCAAAAGTAATTAACAATGGCATTTTTCTTTTTCCTTTTTTTATTTTTTGTAATTTACTTGTTGACTTAGCCCTTAATAGAATTGAGTGGAGGGAGTAGGCTTATGAAGTTGATTATGAAGTTGATCTCATGTAGCTGGAGATAAGGCTTAGTTGAGTTGAGTAACTTGAGTCAAGTTAAGAGGAAAATACATTGTGAATGTTAAGGAGTTTGTGGGCACTTTTAGCATCATAACATTATTCATACCTTGTTCAACCGTATATTGTGATTTAGTTTGAAAGTTCGACCAACTCAAGAATATCCAGATCTATGCTAATTTTCAACTCGCCAAGGCATTTTGTCGCTACGCTCTTCCACATCTCTAGGCGCCTAGATATCCTCCACAACAAAATATTATGCTTGTTCCCATAGATTCTCTTAGTTATTTCCTCTTCTCTGTTAAGAAAAGAAATGGCACATGCATAGTGATTGAGGCTTCCGCTTCGATTGCTAGGTCTATAGGAGAGATGATGTACACAACCTTATTTCCACATTTGACAATTGTTTTCATTTTTTCTATAAGTAATGCAATTGATTCTTTAAGCTTTCTCCCATGATTCAAAAAATAAATTTACTAGTTCACCAAATCTCAATAAATTAATTTGATTTTTCAAGCCATCAAAATACAAAGTGGATAAAATATAAAAATGAAAATTTCACAAAAAAAAAAATTAATAAAATAAAAGGTTCGGTCTCCAATCAACCAACCAACCCAACCAAACAGAATCATATGGTTGGTTTGGATTGGGTTAGATAGGTTGTTTGAATTGGGTTGGTCTCTAAAATACCCAATCCAATCAATTAGGGTTGGGTCAGGTTTAGCAGAAATTTAGAAACTCAATCCATATAAAACAAATTGACTATAGCTCCAAATCTTAACAAACTTAAGGCTTAATTTAAACAAACATCAGGTCAAACCAAACAAACTTATTATCATTAAAAAAAAAAAATTAATGCTTAATATAAACAAAATTATTTTAAGTCCAAACCATAAGATTGATAATGATAAGTAAAATAGATTAAGAAGCTGGACATATTTTATTTAAGACTATTTTCATGGATTTGAAGTTTTGACAGATGTGAATTTGGTTTAAAAGTTGACCTCGAATTAGAGCTGAATGTAAATTATAATTAACCAAATATAAGGCCCAGGACAAAATTGATAAATCAACCCAGCCCAAACTAAACTTGAAAGGGTTGGGGCGAAGTTTTGAGTTGGGATTTGGTTTCAAATAAAGCAACATGAATTATATGAATTAGGTTTTGGCCCCAAAATGGCCTAACGTGACTCAAACCAACCCATGTGCACCCATAGATATAAAAGTGTTTTTTTTTTTTTTTTTTAATCTAGTCAATATGGAGTGTGATGAAATTTGATAAAATTCAATAAAATACGATGAAATTCAATGAAATTGGAAAAAAAAAAACTAAAATTGTGTTATTCCATCAACAGAAACTTAAAAAATAACATATATTATGCATTATTTTTTACTTCATCAATCAATGTAGCACTATAAATAACAAATAATAATCTAACAAGCTAACAAATCATACGATTCTGTGAGATGTGACTTTTAGAACAAAGAAGCAACAAAAAAAAACAAAAAAAAAGAAAGAAAGAAAGTACAAACGGGGAAAAACTTAAAAATATATTAAAACAATCTCTAAAGCCATCTTCTTTTAGTAGAAATCCTATAAAACAAAATGAAAAAGCAATGCATGTGAATATTAAAATAATAATTTAGTGAAGTGAAATTAAAACTAGTGAAGTAAGTAGTCAAGAAGAAAGCCAAAAGAAGATTGAAAATCAAAATATAAAAAAGGTATTTGGACCAAAAGCTATCATTTTGAATTCATTAGCCCTTTTAGCAAGATTGATTTGTTAGTAATTCATGGATATTTTTATGCATTAGAAGTGTCTAACCTATGTTAGTTTTATCTCATATTACAATAAGTCTACATATCGTAGCATCTAACAAAAATGTTTTAAATTTCTCTAATTCAGTGAATTCTTAAATTTCTCTATGTCAAATGAAACTTCCTCATTCAATTTTCATTTTCAAGGTGTTGAAGTCCAGAGCAAAGTCGAATTTTTTAATCCTTGCCTTCGCCCTTCTTTGTCTTTGTTTTGACTCTAACTAGTGCTACATGTGTTGCTTAATGATGAAATAATATCAGTACAAAAGAAGAGATGAGTTAAATGCTTGATGAAAATTTTTTAAAAAACTCCTTATTTGTTTAGGAAATCTATGCTAAATCCATTTTCAAATGAAAAGAATGTAAAATCTTCAAAACACCTGGAGCATCCAAAAGTTCAAATGAACAATGAAGATGATAAATATTGATGGAGCTCTTATGCTTTCCCACTTTCTTCCTCATTGTAATCAGCATTTTCTTTTACTTGCATTTCCTAGTAAACTAATATCTTCAGCTTGTACTCTATCTTTAGGGTACTCCGTGACCAATTGGTTAAGAGGGTGGGGCAATATGGTGTGATTGTGGGGTGGGTTCTAATCTTTGTTTTTTTGGGGGCTTGTTGGCCTTGAGTTCACAGTGTGTAACTTTTATCTCTGTTAATTAATAAAATTGCCTGTTTCTGCGAAAAAAAAGATATCTTCAGCTTGTGCTTGTGATGGTATAGCAGGTAGCACTGATTGGTTGGTACTCCAAATATATCCAAATAATAATCAATAAATTTATCCAAATTCAGGTCAGGCAGCTATGATCAGCAAATTGAACTTGTATCTACGTCCATGACCAGATAAAGCACACATTGAAGATAATACTAGTATTAGTGACTTTCCAACCTTGGGATTTGATGTTGCTCCTTGGTCTTCACTTCGAGCTGGACTAGATGTGACATAGTTCAACACAGTTTCATTCTTCGCCTCAACCTGATCTGGAGCAAACTGGTTTTCACCTCCTTAGAGAAAAAGACATACCATCAATTTAACTGGGAAGCCCAAATGAAAGATGAAGCAAAGACTGATGGCAAAACCAAGCTGGTTGTAAATGAGGATACCTGATAGTGAAGACGGTATGGAGTTTTGATCTGCCCCACTATATGCCTGGCCTTGTGAATTGTGAGAAGGATCATGGCTATGAAAGAATCTCAAAATTGAGTGAGTCCCCTATGTGAAAACATTCACAAATTGTTTTATAGGATTTGCATGAATAAAATATGCTTTTGTCTGGACTATTAGATGAATGAGCAGCAAGAAGAAACAAAAGCATTTGAAATATGAAGTGTTAATTTATAATTTAGTCAAAGACTGATCAAGTGGAGACTTGTCTCACAACTACACTCTATACAGACTACAAACAAACTTCTTCCATCACACCCGAAAAACAATTAAATGGCAACATGTTGCCTAAGTTCTGATTTTTCTCTTTTCCTGTATTTCTAGACTTATTCCAAACACATGCATAAAGAACCATAAAAAAGGCATACCTAATACATGAGGCTCATGCCATCATGGGGCTTTGGAATGAGTTGATGTGTAAGTCATACAATTGTTATTTAATAAGCTTTCCCTTCTCTGCTTCTTTTTGTCTTTACCTAGTGACCTGTGTTGTTTACTGCTGAAATACTGTTATAATGAGACTAGAGAAACAGTTAAATGCATAGACCTTATAATTGTTATTTATATAAAAATGTTATGCTACAACATTTTTGGAAACAAAAGAATAAGAACTCAAAACACTTTGAGTACCCTAAAGTTAGAACAAGAATGATGATGATAATAAAGAAAAATGCAACTGTTGTTCTTCCATCAATAACTTTACTCATTTTGATAAACTTTTTTAATTGCATTTACTAGTACATGAGCTCTTCTCCTTGCATGCTTGAGGCTGCATTCCAAATGTAAGTAAACAAAAACTGACTCAACGCTGCTATTGGAATACAACAAGCGATCAGGAGATTTAGATTCAAGCATGCTCAAGTGGAACAACCTGCTCCATAATTACATTTTCCAGAAATCCCTCACTTTGTTAGCAAACCCAGCATAAGAAAATGCATTTTCTCATGGATTTGGATGCTTGGAAGATATCAATCATAACCCATTTTTCCATAAATGTTTTAATATCATTACATTGAGTCATAAATTCAATTTTATATTCATAGTCTAAATAGCATTCTCTTCTTTTATGATAATTGATAAGCAGGGTTTTTTAATGTTTGTCGCATTTAACTACAATGCTAAATCACTTCCAATTGGAGTCTAATTTTGCTTAATATAAACGTGTTGAAACCCTCTGACAGTGCTCCCTAAATAGTTCAATACTGTTTTACACAACAGATCAAAGAAATATGTCTCCAAAGCCTTCTTGAGTAAAATTCAAGACATTGTTTGGTCTAGACAAGGCAATGATCATTGGTAAGTTTGGCTAAAGACTCAGACAGAAGGATTAAGAATTAGAATGAACGATAATTTAAACAGGTTAAAAACGTGTCATTTGGTGCAAGAAACACCAATATGAAATGGAATTAATTGGCAGAGTTAGGGTGCCAGGAAAATGAAACTATTCCTAATGGAAACATGCCAATGGTTTGAATTGCCATTATATAAGCAGAAATCGTTTGTTTGTTATTAAAAAAGAGAGCGCATTAAGGAATATCAAAAGGTCAAGTTTTGGAAGCCAAGAGGTTTATTTCAGATTCATATAGCCCAACTCAGCTTCAGTAAGAGGGCCCATTAGCCAGAGGAACAATGGTATACCCTAAACTGGAAAAGCAAATGAAAATAATATAAATAAATTCTGAAGGAATAATCTTTAAAGCACATGCCTTTAAAATTATTTAAGCCTAAATATAATTGAAAGGCACAACAAATGTTGGGAATCAGTTCATTTCTCTGTGAGCAACTCTTTTAAATCAAGACATATTCTAATAAATGGATGCAAATAAAAGATAATATCATATCAGATAGACACATTGAATGACAGACACCCTGTTGTTCTTGCTAATTTGTAGCTTGATTCTAATGTAAACTAGAATGATTATATTTGAGAATTGGCAGGAGTTGCCCCAAATAGAGATAAACTAAGAGCATAGACTGCACTGGCTTGGACATATACAATAAAGACTGTTAGATGTACTAAGTTAGGAAGATTAACCTATAGCAAATTAATTATAGAAGCAGGAGAAAAAACCCAAAAGAACATGGATATGGATTGTTACAAATGATATAACTACTTGTGACGGAAAGGCCACTTAATTTTTGATGGAAAAGGAAGAGGGTTCATTAGGCAACCTATGTAGCCAAAAAAGCCAAAAGGTTTTGTTGAGCTGAGCTTCTAAGGTAAACCATGACAACAGGAAGGTATTAAAGAACATGGAAGGAGATGAATGACAATTAAAGAGTCCACTAGAGGAAGCAGATTTATGTAGGGTCATAGACAACTGCCAACCTCATTTAGTTGGAAAGAGGCTTCATTTAGTTGAACTTCAGCCTCTAACATGAACCATAGAGATAGGAATCGACCTCAAAGAACACAGAAAAATAATTAAGAAAGACAATATTTGAAACTTAACAATGCACTTAGCCCTTGATGAATTGGAACATTGGAAGTAGATTCACATAGCCAACCTCCACATTGTTGGAAAAGGGTTTGTTGAGCTATGTTTCAAGGCAATGTCTCTAGGTGATTTGTCTTGTCTAGGCGAAGCCTAGATGTGGCCCAGGCAATAAAAGATATTTACTAATAGGTCTCAAGATACTTATATAAATTATTTACTATTCTCCAACAATTTATATACAACATTATATATCAAATTGCATTTCATAATAAATGTTAAATTTTCATTAAGTGATAAAGTCATAAAACACACTTATATAGGTTAAATCCATGTCCCTATGACATTAATCCATCCCACGATAGACATCATTCAACAAATTGATGAAATTAAAAGCTTCCCAAGTGTTTAAGAAAAAAACAAAAAACTATTGGACAAGAAATATCTCTTCTTGAAGGGTTTGGTCGCTGAAGATTTTGACAGTGTTTCTTCATTGGAGCAAATAGAAATAATAGGCTTAGGTAGAGAAAGATTCAAGGGTTTACCCTTAAAAGGGAGGGAGTCTTTTTTTTTAAAAGCTTTCTTTTTTATAAAATTAAAGAGACAAGTGAGCTGGATATTCCTTTCAGTGTTTGTCCTTTTTGGGAAGAGTTGGGATCGAAGAAGCGTGCTTATTGGGTAGTGGTTAGTCTAGTGGTGCTATAGAGTCTGTAGAAGGAACAAAATGTTAAGATTTTTGAGGGAAAGGGACTCGTCCTATCCAAATTTGGGAAGAAACTCTGGCACTAGCTTCCTTTCGGGTGAGTAATAGCACCCTTTCGTTGGGCTACTCCATTTCGAAGTGGCTACGGGGTTAAGGAAATATTTTGTAATTGGTATTGAGGTGTTTTGTTGCATGGGTGAGGGTGGCCTAAGTGTTGGTCTCCTTCTAGTTGTTGTACTTTCTCATTTTTATCAATAAAACTCCTGTAAACCTGAATTGAGCTAAGTGGAGATTTTATGTAAACCTGAATTGCTCAAACGTGAAATTTTGTAAAGTAGTAATGGTTATCATGAATGGTCAATGACTCTACTTACACTTGATATCAATGTTTTCAAGGTGCCAATGTGATATCTAGGCCATTTGTCACATCTAGGCATAGTCCAAGGCTTACAAAATAAAAATATTTATTTAAAGGTCCCTAGATAATTAATAAATTCTTTAGGTCATTGGATTGCTCATGTACAGAATTATATAAATACAACTATCTTACACTATAAAATGTTAAATTTTCATTAAATAATAAAAAAAAATTTCATAGCTCATAAAAATTAAGATAATATTCATAAAACATCAATTCAAAACCACACCAAAACACACATTATCCAAAAGATTCCGAAGTACAAAATTCAAATATCTATCATATGAGGGTTGTTGATGATCAGTGTAGATTTCAAAAATGCTTCTAAAGCGAATGGAAAGGATGGATTTAAGGAGAAAATGGCTGACAGTGGGCATTTCTGTTTTTAAAGCCTTTATTATAATTAGATAGATCATCTTTAAACTTTTCAAATATTTGCACAAACCCCTACTTCCCTTCTAGCATAGCACCTAGGCATTCTCTCTGTCAATCTTTTAGGCATTGCCTAGGCAATGCCTTGAAACACACAACTTGATCAAATTAAAGTATACGCAAGTAATTGCCATAATAAACAAATCCTTATTACAACAATTGTCAAGAAAATATTCCGTAACATATAACTATGCAAAGTCCAGATGACATTTACAGCAAGGTTACAGACAATGTTAAAGAAGTAACCTTGAACTTACCAATGGTTTAGCTAATATTTTGCTTGCTGAAATTGATAGAGAAGTTACTCTCCATGTGCTGTTTTGAGTTCCTTGAATTTCAACTCTCTGAGAATCCAAAAATTCACGAAGCCCAGTGTTGAACAACTTGATTGCATCTTCTCGAATTTTAGAAGTACCATACCGTAATGGACATGATTTGGAAGGAAATTTCTTATGTGAATCTGAATCATTGGTCTGTCACAAGAACTCTACATAGATATCAATAAATATGATCTACTAAACTAGCTTCAAAAAGAAAAGCTACTGATTAACTGCATCATTAAGACAAAAGAAGGATACCTTGTATACAGTAGCATGCAAGGTTAGAGTGTGGGCTATGCGTTCATTTTGCTCCAAGTCAGTCTGAATCCGCTCACTAAGTTCTTCACAAAGATCATTGAGCCAATTTTCAACCTAAAGGAAACATCATAAGAAATAAGGAGGAAACATATCCATATTCAACATTTCAAGTGCTTCATTGAGCAGCAAGCTTAAAACAACCAACAAACTAATAATTAAATTGGTCAGCAGCACCCATTAAAATAGTTTTGCTCAAAACTTCTCAATCGAAATGTATGAAAGCAGGAAGAAAAACAAAAACAAAAAAGTTACAGCCAGCATGTCTAGTTCAATAGTTGAAAAATTGGCTATTCTGTTGCCTTATATCTAAAACGTAGTAAAGCACAGTTCTCTATTAGTAAGATATTTCTATGGTGCTTAGAAGTGAATTGACAATACAGCAATCACAAGGGCACTGCAATTTTAATATCAGTAAGTAAATCAAGTACAACAGAAGAATTAGGATTGCGTTTGGTTTGCAATTTTGAAGCAAGAATACAATCCAAAGAGAGAAAATTGAAAGACAACTTGTTATCATTTCCTGAAACGACCTGTTTCCTTAATAAAAGAGTGAAAACTGTTTCCAAAATCAATTGAACAAAAGATGATTTTGACATGGTTAGATATTTGGATATAAAAAAAATTGTATCATCCCAAACCAAATTGGGCCAAATTTAGGAATGCCTTATAAACAAAAAGTTGCACAATCAAGATGCAAGATGAATACACAAACAGAAAATTTCAACTTTAACAAATAATTCCTATTTGTTTTGCAATATGTCAAGCATCTAAGGATCATGAACCCCCCTCCTCCCCCGCCAAAAAAAAGTTTCTAAGATCAAGATTTTCTGTTGACCCCAAAATCTTGTCTATGGTGGCTAAGTAGTACATATCATGGAACATTAACATAAAACTTTATTCTGTCTATTTCACCACAGCATCAGTAACATAAATCTTATTTTGCAATGAGGATCACGTGTTTTATTTGGTTGAGGGAACCTGCATACTTCTTCAATGCAGGCTAAGTCAATTCTGCATACTACGTGCATAATATCTAATATTAAAAGCACTCCATTATTTTCCTTCATCTCTCTCAAATATTTCAACAAAACATATTCTCACAACTCTCAAAAGATGTATGTTGGCATGCGAGCAGTACAAATTCTGAAATAGAAGTTGTTATAGAAAAAAGACAAACTTTGGTGACTCAAACACTTCGACGAGCAAGTCCATTAATGGGTTCAAGGTATGAAAAACCAAAAAATTAATCAACAAAGAATGTTTAGCACATTATTTGATTCCCAACTTGAAGAATTAATGATTGAAGGTAATCTCTTAAAATAAATAATTAATTAATTAATAAAAATAAAGTCAACAAAATATTTGATATAATTTTGATTGGTCAGAAAAATACGAAAATTCAAAAGGACATTCAAAAAATTCTCTATCGATTTTGATTCTCGCCCATACAACAATATAAAACAGAAAAACTCACAAGAAGCTAGCAATTTCTTTTCTTTTCTATTTTTTTTTTTTTTTGAAAAGAAACGATATATAATATATTAATAACTGGACAAGGAGTCCAAACAAAAGACATCGGCTGTTACATCAAGGAGTTCAACATGCAAGCCCACTTTCGCATCTAGTCCCCAAAAGAGTAGCCCTTACCTAATTTTACAGGACATAACCCATAAAGAAAAGAGACAGATTTTTTTATAATCTGATGGACTTTGACCTTTTCATTCTTAAAAATACACATGTTTCTAGCTTCCCACATAGAATACCAAATGGCAAAGTGAAATCCGACACCAGAATTTCTTCAGCGTCGGCAAAATGGAAGGAGGGCAACACAGCAACTCGTTATTCGAGGCCATAGTCAACACCAGGAGGGCATCCTACCAAACCAACCAAACTTTCTTGAGCAACATACAGTTCCAGAACAAGTTGCTCAAGTGTTCATCAGCATTCCTACATAGGTAGCACCAAGAAGGACAGGGTAGCAATTAGTAAACTTCTTTGGGATTTGAACAGCACAATTTAGGCAACGAAGATTAATTAACCATGCCAAAAGTTTGGCCTTGAGATGAATTTTGGCCTTCCAAATGATGTCCATGCTCGGCTGTGGGCGAGAGTTGGCATAAGAATTGAGGAAAGAATAACAAGACTTGGTTGTAAACTTTGCAGTAGTGTCTCTAATCCATCTCCATTCATCATCTTGAGAGGTAAATTGGGCCCTTTCTGAGGTTTGCAGCATAGCAGTAAGGTCTTCAGTTTCCTGGTCTTTGAGGCCTCTTCTAAAATCAAGACTCCATGATGTAGAATTATTCTGATTCTCACAGCTAGTGTTCCACAGGTCATAAATGGAGGCCGAGGCTGAGTTTGCAATCCTGTACGGTCTAGGGAAGTTATCCCTAAGGGAAGTGGTCCACACCAACTGTCTTCCCAAAAACTAATCCACCTCTTGTTTCCATTCTTCATCTTACTTTTCTCAGAAAGAACAGATAAATAGAATGGATAAATTCCCACAAGGATTGACCACTAACCTTGGTATTCAAGCTCGTGATCATGGAGTTAAGAGGATGTGCCTTGAATACTGGAGATGACCTTTCCCCATATGATGTCTTGAGATGAAGGAAAGCTCCACAACCATTTAGCCGCCAAGGCTATGTTATGGTTTCTCAAATTCCCTATTCCTAAGCCTCCAAGAGATGTGCCTTGCCTTGGTTCCAGTTCACAAACATGTGAGCTTTGTCTGTATTTTTTGCTTTACAAAAGAATCTTCAAACACTCCTTTCAATTTCCTTCAACACAGCTGCCAGAAGTTTGAACAAAGACATGAAATAGACAGGGAGAGCTTCCAAAACAACCTTAATTAGGAGCAGTCTAACCCCCGCGACAAATAGCTAACCTTCCATCCTTCAATCGTTGTTTTGACAGTTTGAATAACTAGGTTCCAAAAGAACTGTTTTCTAGAATTCCCTCCAAGGGGTAGGCCTAAGTATTTTATTTGCCAATCACACTTGGGGATGCCCATCTCACGGGCTACTTGCTGCATTCTCTCCTCCGAAATGTTAATTCCCACTATTTGACTCTTCTTGGAATTAATTTGTAAGCTGGAGAGGAAGGAGAAACTGTCCAGCATGTTGGGAAGCATCTTCTTTATTTTCTCTTCATTCTTGAGGAAGAAAAGCTAGTCATCAGCATAAAGAAGTGGGTTAAGTGGATTTTATTATTACCAACCTCTAGACCTAGGAGCCCATGGACAACAGCTTTCTGCATTATGCCATGAAGGGAATTTGCCACCAGTATATATAGGAAAGGAGATAAACAGGTCTCCCTACCTAAGGCCTCTCGAAGCTTTTATCTTGCCCTTTGGCCTACCATTGAAGATAATGGAGTAGTTGACCGAGGAAAGGCATCCAAGAACCTACTTGCACCATTGATTTTCAAAACCCTTCTAGTACAAGACATGGATCAAAAATTTCCATCTCATAGAGTCATATGCTTTAGAAAAATCAACTTTTATTATTATGCGCTCCTTGTTACCAACACAACAATCCTCTACTGCCTTATTGGCTATCAAGACAGCGTAAAAAATATGGCTACTCTTGACAAACTCCATTTGAGTATCAACAATAGTACAATGAATTATCTCCTTCGGTCTTCTCATGAGGACCTAGGAAATGATTTTATAGAGGCTAAAAATGAGGCTGATAGGGTGAAAATCTTCTACCTTAACCAAGTGGCTCTTCATAGGGATGAGCTGGATGTAGGTTTTATTTGAACATCTGTTGACGATCCCATGGTTATGGAACTGTTACATATTACCAAAATATCTTCCTTAAACAAAACCCAATTCTTTTGATAAAAAAGCATGTTGTGGCCATCAAGGCCTAGGGCCTTTTCCTCTTTACTGCTGAAAATAGCTTCTTTAACCTCCTCTTAATGGAAAGGTCTTTTCCAACCACCTTTCATGCTCACAAGTCCAGTCAATAACATCAATGCCCCAATTAGGCATATTCACATCGTTGTACAACAGAGAAAAATAATTGATTATGTTCTTTTGGATATACTCCAGGGACTCCAACTCCAAACCTTCATGAGTTTCTATCCTAGAAATATACACTTTTCTAATAGAAATGATCTTGTGGAAGAAATTCGTTTTTGTGTCACCTTCTTTTGCCCATTGAATTCTTGTTTTTTTGCTTAGCCTCTCTTTCCATTCATCTATCTATAGAAAGAATGTCTTGGAGAAATATCCCCCTTTCCTCCTTCCTCTCTTGAGACAAGCCACGCTCCCCAATAGAAGCGTTTATGGATTCTAGCTTTTTGTACAGCTCGTCTTTTGGCTAATCCTTACTTTTGAAAGATCTGCTCCAAGTTTTCAGCTTCCTTCTAAGGCACTTGAGCTTATTCATGAACGTATACCTGGGCCACCCTTTGGGTATAGGTTCATTCCACCAGGCTTCCATCTTTGATTTGAAATCTATCTTGGTGAGAAAGGAGAGCTCAAACCTAAAGGGGGTAGGGCCCTAGGGAAGAATGTGAGTATCAAGCAATACTGGCTAACAGTCAGAAGTGAGGCATTGCATGACCGACTGGTTGGCGTTTGGGAATAAATTATCTCAGTGGGGGTTGGTTAGAAATTTGCCTAGTCTAGAATGGCTACCTAATCCTAATTATTAGTCCACGTGAATTTGGAGTTGGTGAGGTCCATATCTCTAAGTTGCAACACATTGATAAAGTCATCAAATTGTCTCGTCGAGCTCATTTGTGAAGAATAATTCAATTTCTCCTCCATGTTCCTGATTACGTTGAAGTCCCTGTTGATGCACCATAGGCTTTGAAGAAGCACTAAAAGGCCAGAAAGCTCACCCCAAAAACTATTTCTCTCCTCTCCCAAGCATGGACCATACCCAGCGGTGAACCACCAGAATAACTCTCCTTCTCCCCAGATCTTGATGGAAATGGAGTATGACCTAGGGAAGAAGTCCAAGACTTCTTGGATCTCTCATCCCAAGCAACAAGGATCCCCTTGGTCGTCCTTGTTGCCGGGAGGGAGGCCCATTTTGTAAATCGCTTGCGCCAAATTTGAGCCATTAGGTTGAGATCACTATCTTCTTCATCTCTTGCGAGGCAATAATATGCGACCGAGCTACAGCTAAAGTCTAGCTAATAATGCAACACTTGTCCCAAGAACCGCAACCTTTGATCTTCCAAGAAACTATCCACACGACTAACACAAAAACCCTCCATGGACCAAGTTCGATTAACTTGAACCCTCCAGCTCAAAGAGCTGGATGTCAATTTCGTTGAGGAAATCAATCACTCAATGGAGATCATCCTCATAACAGCGCAAGTGTGTCTTTGGGTCTCTGATTAACGGCCTACTTTGGTTTAGATCCAAATTGGAATGTTGGTCCTCTTCCTCATCCTTTGTTTGCCAGGGGGGCACTTCAGTTGTTGTGCAAAGCTGCAAGCTACATTAGGAGAAGGAAATCGTATGATAGAGCCTACCTTTCTCACTTGTACATGTTGCAGGTTGTATTGTTGTTTGGCTCCTCTTCATAATGAGCAGCACTATCACCCCCTTTTGTCCAAGTTCCACCCAAGAAAGGGTTTTCTAGAACATAGTTCTCCGATTCAAAGGATGAGGAGACCGTGACAATCTCTTTGCCTTTCCTTGAGGTAGTGCTCGTCATGGCGATCCATTTGTTTCCAGTGCCTATGTCCTAAACCCTTTTCCTAGCATATATCCTCAAGGGGGACCCATCCATCATCCTCATCTTTATTCTTGGAGAGGTAGGTAGTTGTGTTTGTGCTTGTGGACCCCACCTATTCTTTTCCTTGATGGTGCAAGTCCATTTTGACCTGTGTCAAATGTTCCCCTATGTTACCTATCTGTGGGCCCAGGTTTGTCACCATTTTGTCCCTGACCTCCTCCACCTGGTGTCCTGCCCTCCTCTTGTTTGTACCTACACCACATTCTTTGTCACTAAACTACTTCTTGGTACAATCCCTACCATCCACCCACTCCTAGCACGCCACCTCTACCTTGTAGGACGGCACCCATATATTGTGGTGCTAGGAGATTGCGCCCTATGTTCCGATCATCTTTCTCGTTGGAGGTTCATCGTCACCTTAGCGTCTCCATCTTTGACAACTTCTTTACTTCGATTTCCTTGTTTTCACATTGTGCTTCTCTCACCATCTCTACTTCCGAACACCATGATTTCTACAAATCCCAAAGGCAAACGCTCTTGAACACCATCACCGTCAAATATTTCAATCTCCATTGGGAAAAATCCAATAGGATGTCCTTTAACCTTCAAAATAGTCATTTCCTTGGATTTGTTGGCGAGGGCGATCTCAGCTACATCAAGGAGGCCGCCACACTTCTCCACTATCCTAACTTAATATCCTACGTTCCACTTTTCCCTTAGAATGCCCTCAACGCTAATCCAACTATGTCTACATGCGAGTTTCCTTTCCTCCCACAAATTGAATTCGTGCCATTCCTTCACCACAATATCGTTGTTGAACTTTTAATGTTTGGCTTCTACCAATCAATGAACTTCTTCCCCATTTATGTAATGTAACGTTGCCCAGGCCTTATCGGTAGGGGTGACAATATGTGATATGACACGATAACCCGACACGAAATTAACGAGTTTGGGTCAAAACAAAAATATCAAAAATGACATATTTAACACGATTATAGATAAGTTAAGAGATATATTATAAATAAGTTAATTTAAGATTAGTTTATTTATTAATCTATTGATAATATACTTTTTTATTATTACTTTAAATCTAATTTTTTAACTTTTAATTTATTTTTAATATTTTTTATAAAAAATTATTTTAAAAATTGATTGTAAAAAGTTAAATAAATCATATACAAGTACACGATTATGAATATAGTTAAACACGACCCATTTATGATACAATGACACAAGTTGTCATCCCTACTCATCGATAAGAGTTAGATTGGGTTCTCTTCACAATATTTGGTGTATCTCTTCTTCAATCTCCTTCCAGGCACTCTTGTCTAAGTTTCACACTACCTTAATCTTCTTTGAGTGGATATCATGCTTCTACTTGTGTGTTCTTTCCATTTTCATGATTTTGCTTGCCATGCCTAGTCGCTCATTGTCTCCTCTCTTTAGTTCATTACTTGTGCGCCTACCAGCAGAATTTCGTTTGCCTTCTGCTTCAATCTTCTCCATGCGATACAATTCTTCTTTTTGTTGTGCAGTGAGTTCTTCCAAAACATGAGTAAGTGTATGCCATGTTTGTTTCTCTAGTTCCTCAAGAATGTAAATACTTTGAATGGACCCCTTGGACTACCTTGACCAGCTTCGTGAAGCTACCCCGTTTATTTGTGTAGGTTTCAATAACGGGGGTATAATTACTTCCCCATCTAGTTTTCTTAAATGTTCCATCATGTGACCTCTTCTAAGCTTGCTTCACCTCTGCTTTAATCTATCGTATATTATGCTTCTTCAAGGAAATGGTGTATTGGTTGTTTTCCATTTTTTTCTTGAAAGACGACTTTGTTACTGTCCTTGGAGACACAAATGGAGAAATCTTGAAGATAGAGTCAAAAGTAAAGAACCTCCATTTCCCTTGGATAGTGCCCCACCCTTTGCTGGAGGATTTGTTTCCTTCTTCCTAGTCCCTTCTACTTTGTACTGCTTTGTTTGAGATAATTTATTTTTCTACCCTGTCTTGTCACCATTATCCAATTGTCGTCTTATCTCCCAGCATCTCCATTTTGTCGTTTGTCTCAAATTGCATGTCGTCCCAGTAGAGTTCGTCAATAGTCACGTCTAGTCATCGTCTCGTCTCCCATCACAGAACCTATGAGATCAGAACCTTTCCTCTTGTATGTTATTATTAGTTGTTATAGCTCTTTCCCAACAAATTGGCTAATCTTGCTTTACTAAGAAGCTAGCAAATTACACAATCTTCTGGTGGTATGTGAAACATGGCACAGAAAGGAGAAAAAGGTTAAAACGAATATGAGAAAACTTTTAAAGCTTTGAAGAGACCAATACAGAAAGTGACAGTTTCTGATTTCAATTGAAACAAAGATGAAAGGGCGTTACAATCTCATAAAGCAACAGTCAGAGAATTATGTTTTTATCAACCAAAATAGATTAAACAAACAAATAAATAAATAAAATCCATATGCATAAAAACAATTTGTTCTGATAGCAAGCTAGCAATTTGTGCAAGGTTGTGTCCTCTTCTAACCATGGGAAGCAAAAAAGTGAAAGTAGAAAGAAAAAAAAAAGAATCTCAAGACATATGACGAGTCAAAACACAAAAGAATTACTAAAGGCTTGTCGACCTTAGTGGTTTTCCATTTAGAGTTCTCGCAATTTATTAATGCTAACAAACAACATAACTGTAGTACTAATTGTTGAATTGAGTATGTTTCAGCACCAAAGATAGTTAAGGCCAATACAAGGTTCGAGTACCTTCAAACTCAATTAAGTGGATCAAATGAAGATACAATTATATGAAGCTTAACCATGCCAAGATAGAGAACAGAGAATGAGAGTATACCTTCATAGGCCAACACCTAGGCAGTAAATCCACTTGCACTCATGTTGCTCGAGTTTTTCTTCGAAATGTATGCATGCATTCTCATTTCTTTACAAATGGTTTTCAACCATTAAACATGTTTGGTTTGTAGTGTTAAAATAGTTTGAATCATGTATGCATCAATTTTGTCAAGATTGCTCCTTTACTTGTTTTGAAAAAATCATATTCTTTAACTTTTAAATGTGGCTTATACCTAGGACTCAAATCCTTTTGTGAAGTTCTTTTTAAAAAGCCACTCAACGTATTTCAATCATATTTTAGTCCCAAGTACGCTCATGAAACTAGAATTTTCAAAACTATGGGGCAAACTAGTGTAAGCCAATCAATTGGATTTCATACAATTGACTAGATAGCATCCAATTGACTGGATGACAAAAACTTGTTTCTTCCTTTGAAAAGTTGTGGAAAAATGTCACATCACACATGACGTAGTACTTTGAGTTGACAATGTTGGTGCTGACCGTGCCCGTGTTGACAATGCATACATAATTATAGATTATGATGTTTGATATATTCTCTACATGTTTGAAAATGATTGGAAAAACTTTAAAGCCTCTAGATCAATAAAGAGCAATTTTTTTTTTAACTTAAGAAAGTTTTTGAAATCTAGATTTTGGAATCTAATTAATTTCCACACTTAGATTTCATGAACAATAAGGAAACCATTCTTAAAGGAACCTACTATTTAATAGATCCTTATGCAGAACTATAGAAAGTTTTTTAAAATTGACGTGTCTATTCTCAGTACAATGGATTTTCTTCATCCTGGCCGTGTAGCTTGTCAACTCAAAAAAGAAGGAAGGTTTCTAGAAGAATTAAACCCCGGTGGAAACGTCAAAGATTTGCCAGCTTATTATGCCCAATACTATGCACACAATCATCTAACAATCAACTTGGAAAATCTTCTTTATATAGAAAGTCTTCAGCACTTGTGCTTATAAATACAAAGGAGCTCCAATATTTTTATCATGACTCAAGGTCTAAAAGATTTGTCCATCCACTAATTAGAGTTCTTTGTATTTGACCTTAAGATCTCATTGTTTTCCATTTGTTTTTGAGTGATCGTGTGATCTTGTAAAAGTAAGGTTGTAGACGTCAGGGTAATTGTTTCGAATCAACGTGGAATGGTTAAAGGTCACTAGTTGCTAATACAATTCCTAGAGTTTGATAACAACCTCAGAGAGAAGGGGTGTTCGTTGTGATTTTATTTTGATCCTAGTAGTAAAGAGCAGGCCTCAATGTGCGGGCCACTAATCGTATTGCAACAGTTGCATAGTTGTTATGCACGGTTGATCATAGTGAAATTTTTGGATCTAGGCTAGGCCCCACAAACGTAGGCATTGACTGAATTGTATAACCAATTCGTGTGTCTTCTCTCTTTTCATGCACTTTTTATTTATTTGCTGATACACTTAATTTTATCTATTTATCACTATTTCATATCCACTAACGTGACTCTAGAACCTACAAAAGTGTTTCCGTCTATCACTCCCGTTAAGTGTTTTCTGGAACACTTTCCATGACAACATTTTTGCCTAGAGAAATGCATCGACAATTTCACTTTCCAAATTCTGAAATCCAAATGATTTCAACTTTTCATCCGACAACTATAAGTTCTCTTGGAAGTATAAATACACTCTCTCTAGTCATTTTAACTTTGAGAGGGAAAGAAAACGACAGAAGATTCAGAGGTTCCAAAAGTCCCAAAAAATATCTCCATTCTTCATGTTTTAAAGATCAAAACCAGTTGATTTAAAGAAGTGCTAAAGAATGAATCATGTTCATCATTCTAAAGCTTCTTCAAATCATTCTTAAGCAGCTATTGACATGAGTGAAGTAAACTAGTACATAAGATCTCTCTCAAATCTTGAGCTTAATATTTCACATCTTATATTGATCCATTTGTTTGTTTGGAGCTTCATTGTAATTGTTCTACTTCTATCTATAGAAAACAAACTCTTTAATATTTGCACACACCTCTTTGGATTGTTCCAAGTAAAAACACCAATCAAGCGATCGTGGTTCACTTGTAATGCCAAGATTGGAATCAAGATATGTTTCACCCTCGATCTTTGGGTTCATCCTTAACCCATAGGTTTTTCTTGAACCTGTATGAAAGAAAAGTGTCTTAACAGTTTAATTCACACCCTTGAAGTGAATTTGAGACAGTAAAATTCTATAGAAGGTTTCTCTAGGCATGGAGGCAAAACAAATCTTTTCAAACCATGGAATAACTTACATATTTGCATTTAATGTTTGCTTTCTTCTTTTTTAATTTTTTTCTATTATTCATGATTTATTCAAATAAATGCCCCAACCAATTGAAGGATCAGAAAAGATAAGTTTATAATTACTTTAATTGGCCATGATACCCCTATTCACCCCCTCTCTTGTGTGTCCAACAATGCCCTAAACCATTTCTTTTATTTCATCAATTGAAATATCAAGAACTATGGAGAAAAAAGCAGAAGAAGAATGAAGTAGATGAAAGCAAAGGAAAGAAAGTTAAAGAAGAGACAACCAAAACCCCAAAAAAGCACTCAAAGAATTTCTAAAACCAACTTCTCATGTTTGTGAATCCTTAGCATTTGAACACCAAAAGGTATTGTGAATCCTTAGCGTTTGGACAATGCTTCTCAAGAACTTTAAACCATGTTATATATATATGATTTTGGCATGAAATTTTACAGCAAATCAGGCAAGCCAACAAGTGAAACACATGCAAAAAAGCTCCATCTCACAACACCTTGCCTGCAAAAGCATTCAAACAAATTCAAGAAACGTAGCAGTTATATAAAGGGGGATGAACATACAGATGCAAGTGTCTTCAAAGTTTCTGGGCCTCGAAAGGTCTTTCCACAACCATGGCTCTTAGGAAGAAGACGGCCCTCAACTTCATCTCCACTGATTCCCCTTGCAACATTCCATAGCCATGTTCTGAAAGAGTACAGAATCATTCCAATATACTACACAATTTTATAAGGAAATCAATATTGCTGAAATAAATTTACCAACAAAAGAATCTATGACAGATTACTTCCTCAAGGGTTATCAACAAGACAATCTTAAAATACAGCAGTAAATTACAAATCAACATCAGCTCATAACTGATAATGATATTTCAAGAGAAAAACCAAAATAATTATATTAGGCGTAAATAAACTTAATAAACGTAAACAAACTCAAGAAGAAATTGGTTAAAGAAAAGGACAAAAGTGCCGAGGTAAGATTGTACCCTGTATTAAAACCATACATGTCTTGAAGCTTCTGTTCTGAAAATTGCAATAGATCTCCAACAGTGTTAACTCCTAAGTCACTTTGTACGGAGCACCCAAGTTTTCCTCCAAGATGTTTCCTGCAAACTCATTTTTTATCTGAAAGCATCAGAACCCTGCCCAGCACTATAGAACTTTTTTTTTTTCTTCTTTTTCTTTTGGGTCTAGAAATAAAGTATAACTTGCTTATTACACACTATGCATGCCTCCTGATGTTAACTCCCCTTGGGGAAACCAAGAAACCCCAAGACCAACCTTAAGATCAGTTCTAATTGGTGATGCGAAAGCTTGAGTACTATGAAACAATATTTCATTGAGAGAAAAATTGAAGCATGATATTTTTGTTGACTACTAAATTAATTGTTTGCATAGAATGCCCTCTTTGACTCTCTGCTCCCAGAGCTAACAACTACTACTCATTGAGTCCACTTACTTCATTCACATTGGTTTATTATGAGCAATTAACTTTGCTGGAGCTATGTCAAGACAACCCAAAGATAATAAGTTTTAAGGCCATGTAGTGAAGAGGACACTTGGGGTCTTCTGGAAACATAGCACGATCAGAAATGTTACCCATAAAATTAGAGTGGCATGGCTTTAAAAAAGAGGAGCATATTACAAGTTTTTAAATACATCAAGACTTAAGAGGGCACGTTATAAAGCAGCAATTGGAGCAGCCATGCCATATGGAACAGAAATATATGCATATCCAAGTAATAAACTAAATAGAACAAACTAAAAACAAGGACTTAAGACAGCATATTTCAAGTTTTTAAAATACATAAAGATTGAAGAGGGCACATTATAAACCAGCAATAGTAGAAGCCATGCAACATGGAACAGAAATATGGATATCCAAGGAGTAAACTAACAAATAGATCAAACTAAAAACAAGGAATTAAGATGGATAATTGGCTTACACATGATAAAATCAGAACAAATTTAACCACAGGAATTTCAGGAACACAATGATTTGAGATGAAAATAGAGGAAGCCGGATGATGAAGTGGTTTGATTGCACGAGAGGATAACTAGGACTGCAATGATGAAGAATAATATGATACAACCTAAAGCTTATAGAAGCAAAAGAAATAAATAAATAAAGACATATTAGTTATGCAGAAATATCTGACATTCAAAGTTCAGAACTAATAGAAACAAGAACAGTAGATTAAGATTCAGTTCGCTGACTTCAATAATTGAGATAAACCTTAATGTTGTTGTTGTTGTTTTGAATAAACAAAAGGAAGGAAATGAATGATTACTAATATCCAATATTAGGTGAATAAATAGAATCAATAAAATGTGAAATGCAGCTGAATGAATAAAATGTGATGCAAAGAGTGGGAGAGAACATTTACAAGGTGTATAGCACATCACGGTTTAAAGAAGTTGATTTTTCAATTCGTAAGAACTAAAAAAAAAATTCAAATGCCCTCCTAGTTCCTTTATTCTTCCTTCTAAAAGCATGAATACTTACCATTAGAATTTAGAATATGACATGCATGATCTGGAATACAATAGCAATACGTAGATTGCCTAATGCCTGAAGGAATGGATTTTCCATGCCTCAATGTCGCAACTTACTGAAGATTTCTTGAATAAGCATAACATACATTTATCCATATAGAAAAAGTAGGGAGAAAGAGTTACAATTGATATAAAAAGCCTATTAAATATAGCACTTTTTTTTCAGTAAAATACCTACATTTTCTTTATGGGCAAGGTAGCTAGCAATCCTTTTACAGATGATAAAGGTACAATAGTTTGCTGTGCAGGCTTATTCATTGCACTTGCAAGTTTTGCCAACATCTGTCAATAACATTAATGAATTATGAGGCAAAATACAGTTTCTGAGCAAATTTTCTGCTAAATGCAAGAGAATAAAAAAGTTGGTACCTTATTATGAGCAATGCCAGAAGAACAAGTAAACTCAGTTTCTTTCAAGATTTGCATACGAAGTTCAGCAACAATTATGGCCCCACAAGCTAACAACTTATCCTGCCGAGTGGCATTACTCCTACAAAGCCATTCTCTCACAGTCTCCTCTTTCCCTTTTTCATTCTGCATCCAAGGCTAACTTAATCTTGTTTTTTTTTTTTTAATCTTTTCAGAAACACTCTAGGAGTTACAGTGATACTATCAAAGAATTATAAATTAACATACACGAAAAAGTCATGGAAAAGGTAAAGAACAAAACTTTGTACCTCATCAAGTCCTAGAATATGTGACTTGAGCACTTCTTTATCAATTGCTTCCAATGTCTCGGGGCGATTCTCGCATAACATTGCTTCGGCTGCATCACTTAGGTCGAGGTAAACTTCATCAATTGATGCCCTCTCACATCGACCTTTTTGTGCAAGGATTGAAAACACCTGCAATCTTAATCACTACCATCACAAACAAAGGATTTCCTTTGAAAATAAAAATAAATAAATAACTTTAAGCTACAACAGAGTGGACATGTTCTCAAGCTCTAACCTCTGAACCTGCACTACGATATGAGTTCAAGTCAGCTTTACCGCGAGCAACAGGGACCTGAACTAGCTGGATTTCTGGACATGCTTTCTTAGCTTCATCTCCTCGCATTGAACTGAAAAACATATTAAATTATTAACCATCTCAGTTCTCTGAATCTACCACAGGAGTGGCATATACAATTGTTCACTTACCGCTTCACACCGAATTTGCGAGCTTCATAGCTTATAGCTATCAGGGCTCCACCTTTCCAAGAATTATATTGTACCACAGCAATTGGTAGACCTCTTAATTCTGGTTGTTTCCTCTGCTCCACTATGAAAGCAAACAAAATTTTCTCATTTAGACATTAAATACAGTTGGATATGGGGAAAAACAACAGAAAGAGAAACCGAAGCATGATGTGTAGGGTTCGTTTGCCAGGCAAGAAATTTGTCATTTTCATGAGAAAATAATATATTTTCCCAAGAAAAAATTTCCCATACCATTATTTTCTTATTTCATTATTCAACCAACCAAGGTGAGAAAACATGGACTCCCAAGAGAAACTGTCAGTAATATTGACATTTTCCATACTTATACCAAATGAATGTATTTTCTCAAAGAAAATTTTTAACATTATTGGAAAATCTTCTTTTTCTTTTTCTTTTTCTTTCTTTTTTGGATTATAAAAAAGTAAAAGAAGAAATATTTTTCTCACACAATCAAACAACCATGTGAACATTCTTTAAAAATTTGCTTGAGAAACAATTACGTGCAATAGTTTTTCTTAATGTAGTTAAAAAGAAAAAGGGTGTGAGCTAAAAATGATCATTTCCTAACTGATCAATGAGAGACGTTGACAAAAAGATCAGGAAGTAAGACAATTGGAAAAGAAATATTTCCGATGCATAGGAATCAGATACAAAAATGGCTAGAACTAACAAAAAGGAGAGAAATTCCCATGAAAACTAATTCTCTCAAAACCCACCACCAAAAAAAGATCAGAATCCAATTACTAAACAAGGATTTCAAATCTGTTTTTTCGATCGTTATTCAGTCGATTCTCTCCAAACCCATGAACAATTAAGCAAACAAAAGACACACGGAGATGATGAAGATGATGCGTACCTTGGACATAGAAGCAATCCATGTCCACATGAGCAATGACGCGAGCATCGGACGGCTCAGGCCGAGCGACAGGCATGTTGCTCTTCGTTCGGTTTCGGGGGGGTTTTTTTTCCCTCCAAAATCGAAGCTCCGGTCGCGCCTTTTCTGAGTCTTGTTTCCTTTCCCTGCAAGCTATTTAATAGCAAAAATAAATAACAAAAAAAAAAAAGGATGGCGTAAAGCTGACGACGCAAATATTCGGAGTTTTTTTAAAATAATATAAAAAAATAAATTATTTTCAAAATATCTAACTTCTCAACTTTATTTTATATATACCCACTTTTTAACAGTGTCTCATTACACGTACGCGCACAGATAACTTTTTTAATTTTATTTAATCCACGTGTGAAAACATCTTTACAAAAGACGCAAAAACCTTCTATATAAATCTCTATTTACATTTCCATGTAGGTTTTTTATCCTTTTTTTTAATATTGAATTTTTTATTTGAGATTTTTCTCATTTTTGCATCTTCAATTTGTTTATTTTTTTCAATCATCTTTATTTGATTTAAACGCAAATGACTTGAATCATCTTTGCTTTGCGTCTTTGCATATTTACTTCATTTAATTTTTTATATTATATTTTTAACTGCGATTTGGATTCCGTTCTCGTTTCTGTGTCTTCACTTCGTTTAATTTTTGTATACTATGTTTTCAATTACGATTTGAATTTCATTCTCGTTTTTGCGTGCTCACTTCGTTGTTTTTTTAAGTCTTCATTTGATTTTAAAAATGAGGTGTAACTTTTTTTAATACTGAGTTTTCAATTACGATTTTAGATTTCGTTCTTGTTTCTACATCTTCACTTCGTTTAATTTTTTTACTCTATGTTTTCAGTTGCTATTTGGATTTTGTTATCGTTTTTATGTCTTCACTTCATTTTTTTTAAGTTTTCTTCATTTGATTTTAAAAACGAGGCGAAAATATCTTTTTTTTAATAGTCTTCAGGTTTCTTTTTTTTTCAAATCGTATTCCTTAAAAAAAAACAGGTAAACACGTATTCAGTGAAGCTACCTTTAGTTGAGATAATTTTTTATTTTTCAAATTTTCACTTTGTTTTGTTTTTTTCAAATAGCCTTCACTTGATTACAAAAAAAATCAAGTGAAGACGTCTTTTTTTAAATCGTCTTCATTTTTCTTTTCTTTTTTTTTTCAAATTGTCTTCATTTTATTTTTTTTGACACTAGATTATCTTGAGATATTATTAAAAAAATCATGTGAAAATGTTTTCAGTGAATACAACTTCACTTGACATTTTTTTAAAACATCTTTACTTCGTTAATATTTTTTTCAAATCGTTTTTCCTTGATTTAAAAAAAAAAGATGAAGGCATCTTTTTTTTAATCGTTTTCATTTTTTTTTTCAAATTGCCTTTATTTAAAAAAAAAATTAACACGACTTCACTTCGTTTAACATCTTTTACATTATGTTTTCAGTTACTATTTGGATTTCGTTCTCGTTTTTATGTCTTAACTTCATTTTTTTAAGTTGTCTTCATTTGATTTTAAAAAATGAGGCAAAGGTATCTGTTTTTAATTGTCTTTAGTTTTCTTTTAATTTTTTAAAATTGTATTCATTTTTTAAAACCATGTGAAACTGCCTTTACTTTTGATAATTTTTTATTTTTTAAATCATCTTTATTTTTTTTTAATTCGTTTTCACTTGATTACAAAGAAAAATAAAGTAAATGAGTCTTTTTTTAAATCGTCTTTGTTTTTCTTTTTTTTAATAGTCTTCATTTATTTTTTTTCGACATTAGATTATCTTGATATGTTATTAAAAAAAATCAGGTGAAAGTGTTTTCAATGGAAACGACTTCACTTAAAATTTTTGTTCAAATCATTTTCACTTCATTAATATTTTTTTTTCAAATCATCTTCACTTCGGTAATATTTTTTTTTCAAATCGTCTTCACTTAATTTTAAAAAATACAAGATGAAGGCATTTTTTTAAATTTGTTTTCATTTTTTTTTGAGTTGTTGTTTAAAAAAATAACACATTTTCACTTTGCATATATTTTTTAAGTAATTTTTAATTCATTTATTTTTTAAAGTTGTATTCTCTTGGTTAAAAGAAATATGTGAAAGCGTCATTTAAATCAGGTGACACGAAGACATCTTCGCTTGAGATTTTTTTTATCATGTTCGCTTCATTTTATTTTTTTAAAGTCATCTTCACTTGATTTTTTTAAAAAATAAAAGACGTTAAAAATGTATTAAAAAAAGATGGTTAGAAATGAAAACAAAATTTTAAATTGTAGTTAGAAAAGCAATAAAAAAATGCTCCAAAACGAAAACGCAATAAAAAAAGAGAAACATCTAGAAATGAGGTGAAAGTAAAAGTGAAAGTGTCTTTTTTATTTTAAAAAACAAGATGAATGTGTCTTTTTTATAAGTTTTATTTTATTTTTTACTAAATCGTATTTATTTTTAAAAATAAAAAATTAGGTGAAGACGTATTTAGTGAAGCTGCCTTCACTAAGATAATTTTTTATTTTTCAAATCATCTTCACTTCGTTTATTTTTTTTACAAAGTCGTCTTAGCTTGATTAAGAAAAAAAATTAGGTAAATGCATCTTTTTTTTAAAAATCGTCTTCATTTTTTATTTTTTTTTAAAATCATCTTTGTATTTCTTTTTTTTAAATCATCTTTGCTTTGTTAATATTTTTTTAAGTCATGTTCATTTGATTTAAAAATAAAAAAACAAGGTGAAGACATTTTTTTCTAATCGCTTTTAAAAAAAAATAACTCGATGAAAATGCCTTCACTTGGTATAATTTCTTTTTTTTTAAATAATCTTTAATTCATTTATTTTTTTTCAAGTTATCTTCACTTGATTAAAATAACGCGGTGAATGTGTCTTTTTTTAAATTGTCTTTAGTTTTCATATAAACTAAGTGACACGACAATGTCTTCACTTAAGATAATTCTTTTAATTATTTTTGCCTCGTTTAATTTTTTAATCAAATTCACTTCGTTTATTTTTTTAAGTTTTCTTACTTGATTTAAAAAAGTGTATTCGTCTAATTATTTTTTTTTAAACTATGCGAAGACGCTTTTATTTTCTGTTTTTGTTTTTAGGTGTCTCTTTTTTTTTACTGCATTTTTCGTTTCTGAACTTGAAAAAAAATAAATGAATTAAAATTTATTTTAAAAATATATATACGAAGTGAAGTCGTGTTAATTTTTTTAAAATAAAGACAATTTGAAAGAAAACGAAAACGATTTAAAAAAAGACGTCTTCATCTTTTTTTAATCAAGTGAAAACAATTTGGAAAAAAAATATTAACAAAGTGAAGATGATTTTTAAAAATGTCAAGTGAAGTTCTCTCCATGAAAACGCTTTCACATGATTTTTTTATAATATGCCAAGATAATCTTGTGTCAAAAAAATTAAATGAAGACGATTTAAAAAAAAACGTCTTCACCTGATTTTTTTTGTAATCAAGTGAAGGCGACTTAAAAAAAAAAAACAAAACGAAGTGAAAATTTGAAAAATAAAAAATTATCCCAACTAAAGGTAGCTTCACTGAAGCGTCTTTACCTTTTTTTTTAAGGAATATGAAAAAAAAAGAAACCTGAAAACTATTAAAAAAAGATATCTTTGCCTTGTTTTTTAAAATCAAATCAAGACAACTTTAAAAAAAATGAAGTGAAGACATATAAATGAGAATGAAATCCAAATAGCAACTGAAAACATAGTGTAAAAAAAAATTAAACGAAGTGAAGATGTAGAAATAAGAACGAAATTTTAAATCATAATTGAAAACTCAGTATTAAAAAAAAAGTTACACCTCATTTTTTAAAATCAAATGAAGACTCAAAAAAATAACGAAGTGAAGACGCAAAAACGAGAATGAAATTCAAATTGCAACTGAAAATGTAGTATAAAAAATTAAATGAAGTGAAGACACAGAAATAAGAACAGAATCCAAATTGCAACTGAAAATATAATATAAAAAAATTAAATGAAATAAAGATGCAAAAACACGAAGCAAAGACGATTCAAGTCATTTGCGTTTAAATCAAATGAAGATGATTGAAAAAATAAATAAAGTGAAGACGCAAAAACGAGAGAAATCTTAAATAAAAAACTTAATATTTAAAAAAAAAAGATAAAAAAACCCTACATGGAAGACGTCTTTTGAAAAGACGACTTCTGTGTAAATCCAATTTATATAGAAGGCGTCTTTTGTAAAGACGCATTCACACGTGGATTAAATAAAATTAAAAAAAGCCACCTGTGTGTACGCGTGGCGAAACACTCTTGAAAAGTGGGTATATATGAAATAAAGTTGGAGAGTTAGACATTTTAAAATTAATTTATTTTTTTGTATTATTTAAAAAAACTCCAAATATTCTATTTTCGCTTTCTTGCTTTCTTTAAATAAATAAATAAATAAGTGGTAACGGTTCTCCCTAATTACATGAGGAAACTACATAAAACCTTAGAAAAAAAACTATTTTCTCATTAATATATGTCCATTTTTTATAAAATTTCAGGTATAACATATATTTTTAAATATTATCAATTATACCAATATATATATAACTTGGCACAAAACATCAAACAGGGTTTGATTATGATGCCTAAAACCTAGCAGAAAATAGAGGCAGTAGCAAGTGAGCACGAATAGCAACAAAAGCTCAGGAAGTGGCAGTGAAGCAAAAGCTTTTGACCCTCATCTTCGTCTTCTTCATCTTCTTCCCAAAATTCAAGAAAAATAGCATTAACAAAAGAAAACCTTAACCTTCTTCTTAGCTAAAGTAGCTTATTTCACTCTCTTCTCGACATCACCCATTGTACCAAAATCATGGCCATGCCCTATTTTAGTTGGTCTAATTTTGTCATTTTACGTGACTAACCATTCAGAACCCACTTTAAGTTAAGTTATGATCCTAAGATATTTCTAACTTTATTTCAAGTGTTTCTTATTACCCATAAGGATGTCCTAAGTTGTTCATAAAGGGCACATCAAAAGTGTCCTATTTTTAGGGTTTTTCATACCCACTTTGTGTCCTACAAGACTATAGGCTAAGTTTGCATTTCTAATCACTTTCCTTCAACTCTAAACCATATCTAATGGTTTCTAAGTGTTTTAACCTTAGTACAGTACCTACAACTTTTAGGCCTAATCTTTTCATGACTAAAATACATGAAAACCCCATTTTTAGATGTTTCCATAACCGTTCCAACTACTAAATCAAAGCCATTTCTTGAGGGATTTGTAACTATCATTTTTCGTACTTTTCTTTATCATTCCCTTGTTATAAGTGTGTAAGTTACAATTACATGGCTGCACACTTGCAACCATGCTTGCATGCACCAAAATGCCCCAAAAGCACCTTATTTTGGATGTTTTGTTTATGGTATGTATGTGTGTGGAGCTAACGTTCTATTGGTCTTGTGTCTACTTTGAGACACATTTCAACTATGTTCTAAGGTCACAATATACTGATATATGGCTGCATGCATTCAACCCATGTGGTTTGCATATAAAATGCCTAAAACACCCTCTTTTCGATGTTTTTCACGCACATATCTCAAGGATTTTGTGTAAGGTGTTGGGCTGTCACTACCTAGTTCAAAGCACATCTAAGGAGAGTAATTTCCATGTTGAAAATCATATTAGGAGAGTAATTTCCATGTTGAAAATCATACTTTGCCAATCCCTAATGGTAGTCATTTGTGTGTGCAAAAAGGAAGACATTAAATTTTGGTTTAAAGAGAGTATAACTTTTCTTGTGTGTTTCTCTTTGCCTTTTTTTTATCCGTAACTCTTATGAGTTTTCTCCTCTATTTTCACACTTTTATAGCACTAAGAATCCAATAATTGATTAGTAAAAGTGTGAATTTAAAATCTAAATAAAAGACTTGGCAAAAAGGATGAACATAGTGTAGATTTAGTATAGTTTTTCATTGCAAGTTTGAGGTATTTTTGCATGGCCTTTGAAATGGTTTTTCAAGTGGGTTTTTAGTGGTTATTCAAGGATGGTATGAAAAGGTTATTTTAATGGATAAATAGTAGGTTTTGGATAGTCATAAGGACGTCCCATGTGTGGGCAAGCCAAAATCATGGCTCAAGTAAGGAAGACAACCTTGTTTGAGGGGTTTTGATGATGATTTCTCTTCTTGGGTGTTTGATTGATTTTTAGGAAATTTTCAATGGTTAAAAAGGTGCTGAAAAAGTTTTACAATGATGGCTAAAATATGGAGACTTGGATGTCCTTGGGTGGCAATTTGATAAAGAGAAGAAGAGAGGAGAAGAATGTATGATGATCACAACTTTACTTGCTTTGAGGATCTTCTTCCCTGATCTATTAGTGTTCCTTCTTCTTGGATGTGGTACAGGAATTTTGATCAAGAAAGACTCAAGCAATTTTCACGTCTCTATCATGTACCCTAAAAGTTTTTAAGTTTTATGATCCATTGACTCATACTCTCATTCCTTTTTATTGAAGGCATAATCCTACATGTCAAAAAAGTTTAATGCCTACCCTAGTAAATCAAGAGTCTTTGCTCTGGTACCATCGTTATAACATATGAGTGTCAACTCAACCATGACTTATCCTGTCATATGGCACAAATGCATATCTTAGACACCGACCACATGGTGACTAGCTATGAGTCGGTGCTTCATCTCCCTCACATCGTGAGAACCCCTGATCATGATGCTAATTTTCTACCTCTTTTTAGCAAGCTTTGATACTACTGCTACACCGTCCTTCTAGTCCTTGTAATTTTGGCTGGTTTATTTCCTTAAAATTGTTTCAAAGATTGTAAACATTGTTTGAGTTATTATTTAGGAAAATATTTTTCTTGCGACAAAACTATTATCACTAGAAAATGCAGGCAAGCATTTATTTAAAAAACCTTAATGTCACGTTGGGGATCTAAAGGGGTAGCTATTACTTTTCTTTCCCTTTTTTTGTCATATCATTTTTTATTTATTTTCGTGATCATTAAATATATTATATTTTATTGAATTCTAAACCATTTTTCTCGTCGAAACCAAACAAGATCATTCATTACATAGATAATATTTCGTGACTATGTGTCGTGAATAAACTACGTCAAGGTTGCCCTAGTTAGGCAGGTGTCTTCTAGTTTATTGCCCTTTCTTTTAAGGCATACACAAATGACAATATGATCATTTGTTTAATACATTACAATCGATAAGCAAAAGAAGTAGACTCAACCCAATTCTTCAGTGGGTACCTCCATTTGAAAAACGTGAAATGAGTGAGCTCTAAGAGCCTAGTAGATCATTCAAATGTAAAATTGCTCTAATAACATAAACAAACACATCATGCATGCAACCACTTCAATACATTAAGCGATGCAAACATCAATACATTAAGTGATGGAAATATCATGTTGTTTTCAATCAGTCAAGGTAGAATGGCCAACCTGAAGCACACACCCGGCCAAGTGACCCCTATAAAAATATCATTGGCATAAAGAGTTGTACATCCATATGCGCATTAGTCCTCTTGATGGACCAAAAAAATACATGAGGCACAGTCATTCTTGTATGTCTAATCACAACCTCGTCTCTCACGTGAGACGTTATCATGTGAACCACTAATGATTGCTTGCAGACCAACAACCCCTTAAGATGGGTTGTTCTTGATAATCGTTATTTCATGTTCGGCCATTCATTATATTCATATATAATATTTAATAGACGATCATAATTGAACAAACTGTACCAAGATCATTTTAAGCATGGAGCATTTATTGTCTACGCACGCATTTCAAATAAGAGTTCATGTCTTCGTGGTATGCACACATTCTTATCGTTTCATGTTTAATCTATTTTCAACATTGATATCAACACATATATTGTAATTCATGTGCATGTCTTAGGTCTATCATGGCCTCGTGTGTGAGCATAGCATGTGACATAAAAATTAATTAAGCCATCATCATTCTAATCACATGTTTCAAATCATACACAAGTATTGCATCTCGAAGGTGTTTTCTCAACTACCACCAAAGTCATTTCAATATGAATGAAAATACAATTAAAAAGTATGTATATTAGAAATCATATTCTCTGTAAATATTTGCAAAAAAAAAAAGTAGTAAGTTTATTTTGAGTACTACATGTTGTTTGCTGGTGTTAGGTTTCACCTATATGTAAATGGGTACTAGGTTTTAGTTTGTATGCCCCAATTTAAGTCACATATTTAGATTCAATTCTTAATATATGTATATGGTTCACTTTTGCTCTTTAGAATCATACTTTCAAATTACCTAGCGTTAGTCAATACGCGTGTGTCCACAATTAAAAATTGGAAATTTGCATGTTGTGGAAGTTCTCAGTGTAGTGTGCTATAAAACTCCTATGCTCCACAAGGGTGTTAAAGCTCATGCAGTAGGCTACGCATTTGTGCAGCACATTGCTCTGTGTGCATAGATCAGTGCTACTCTTTGAGCTTGTTTTGGGCCATTTGACAATTGGTTTTGCATGTTCTTAGCCTCATTTTGTTCGTTTCTCAATGTCTTATCATTCTATAGGGCGTTTGTGTCCATGATTTCTTGAGTTTCATAGTTACAAGTGAGATATTTTCATATCTTAGATTGCTTATGACAACAATTGTGCTTTCACATAAACAACTAACTTTTCGTATTTGTTTCTCCTTCTTTGGTTCATCATTTCCCACTATTCTTAAGACATTTCAATGGTGGTTTTGGGTGTATTCTAGGAGTGTGAGGTCAAAGATCTAATATAGTCAAGACAAAGTTTGAAAATGAGTTCAAAGATGGTTGGTTACAAAGTATAAAATCTTGAATTTTTAAGTGAACAACCAGCTACCTTTGATAGGTTGGCTCTCAGTCAATTGTTCACAAATCTGGGTCATTTTTTGAGCATTGTAGTCATGGAAATGGACATTTGCCAATGATGTTGAAGGTCGTGTACCATAGGGTCTAATATTTATACAAAGTTCACCTAAAGTGAATGAAAACCCACACTTGCATTGTCATGTTGTTAATCACATAGCATACTAACGACACTGTACGTATTTTTGCATATGTTTTTGCATGGTTTTTAGTAGGAAACATAACATATTTGTTTATAAATAAGTGCATGAAAATTTATCAAAGCATTGCATGTTTATTCATACATTTAGAGAATTTCAATATGATTTTTAATCATTTATAGGTGTGATATAATGCCCGAGAAAGGTTCTTATTCCTTGTGCAACTTAAGATCAGATGGAGATGGATATACATAAGGAAGGAGGTTGAAAAAGGTCAAAGTGCAGAAATTCCATTGACTATCACGATAGAGGAACACACTACCGTAGTAACCAGAGTGTTAAAATAGAAAAATAGGCAAAACCAGTATCGTGACACACTACTGCGGTAACAAGTAAAGGAACCACTGGAAGGAATCACTACCACGATAGCCTACCGAGGCAACCAAGGGGATAATTAAGGATGCAAAAAGACTACTACGGTAGCCTACAACGATAGTGTGATTATTGACAGATTTTGTGATTTTTTAGAATTTTAAGTGGCCCAGACTACCATGATGTGCTACTGTAGTAGTTCAATTAGAAACTTATTTTTTAGGGTTTGCAACTCTTGGTTTGAAGGTTTTAAGTGCTCGAGTACAAATAAAAACTAGAAATAAAGTTAGAGAGGTTAGAATTTTGACGGCAAGCAGGGAAGTAGAGTAGAGAATGGAGCAGATTTCAGGAAGAGTGCAAGACTGTGTATGATTTCAATTATTGCTAATTCAATGTTTGTGTTACAAACTCAATGTCAGGCTAGGTGTTCTTATTCTAGGATGTGAATTCGATTATAGGAACCTTTAATTTCCTATTTTGATTAATCTATTTTCAATGTTTTGCTTTATACTCTGTGTTCATAGTGCTTCTTGTCTACTGGTCATAAATAGGACGAACCTAGATTGTTAGACTAACTTGGAAGAGAGGTTTGATGACTTGATCATCAAGGCATAGACTTGGAAAGATCACTGAATTGGGAAGTTTTTGATCTAATAGGAGGATGCACATGAAATTAGATTCTACTGTGTTAGTTTGTTTGACTATACATTGGGGAGAGGGTATTAGGGGATTAAATAATAGATATTAAAAGAACTCGGAGAGGGTTTTAATGATAAGTGTTATAACCTACAAAATTAAGAAATCGATAATTAAAATAGAAATTAACGAGGAATACATGAGATTTACTATCCTAGATCATTCATTCATCTTGTTTTAATCCAGCGTTATTTCAATTTGCTTTTGTTAATTTTAATTAATTACACATTCCAGTATGTAGCCTTAATAAAGTTGAAACTGGTAGTAAATTGGGATTTAAGATTATTTGTGAAAAATTGTTCTCTGAGGATGATATTCGATATACTACCATTTTATTACTATTATGATACTGTACACTTGCAGTTGTTGCAACAAGTTTTTGGCACCATTGTCGGGGACGATGTTCAATAATCTTAGAAGCAATTGAAATTGGTTAGATTTTAATTAAGACAAAACTTTCTTTGTTTTATTTTATTTTCTTCTTTCATTTAACTCATTGGATACACTTGATCTTTTTGTATTTTTCTTTTGGTGTTCCAAGATTGTTGATGAGTAGAGATACAACTGAGTTGAGCAATCCAGACCTTTCTAAGACACTAAGACAGATTCAATTTGAAGTTCGAGGACAATTCTACAATGGCAGAAAGCAATAGATCAGTGGTTAGTAATAGATCAGTGGTTGGCAATGATCGTAAAGCACCACTTCGGGACCTTTTCAAACGAGTGTTGAATAATAACTACTTTGGAATTGCAAGAACACCAATCAATGCCATAAACTTTGAATTGAAGCGATCCCTGATTACAATGGTTTAGCAACAACAGTTTGGGGGTTTGGCAATTGAAGATCGAAATGGTCACCTTAATTCATTCATGGATGATATGTGATACAGTAAAGATGAACGTTATGACTGAGGATCAATTGAGGTTGAAACTTTTTCCTTTCTTTTTGAGGGATAAAACACGTACTTGGCTGTAGACACTCTTACTGGGTAGCATTACTACTTGGGAAGAAATAGGACAAAAGTTTTAACAAAAGTATTTCATTCCAGTAAGGTTCATCAATTTCGAGGTGAGATCAGTTCGTTCAAGCTGTCAAATTTTGATTCTCATTATGAAGCTTAGGAAAGATTTAAGGATTTGCTGAGAAGATGTCCACAGCATGGTTATTTACCTTGGCTCCAAATGCAAATGTTCTATAGTGGTTTAACTCCACCAACTAGAGCCTTGGTAGATTTAGCAGCTGGAGGATCTCTGATGGAGAAGTCCACAACTGAAGCCATCCAACTTATTGAAAACACGATGACTAATGCTTCTGGTCATGAGACAGAAAGGGGATTCATAAAAATGGTTGGCATCCATGAGGTTGATGAGATAACAACTCTACAAGCATAGATAGCCTCTATGACTCATCAGATAAATTTGTTGGATGAAAAGCTTGGAAGTGGACAATTTTAGACCCCTCAGAACCAATCCATCCTAGCAATGGCTGAAGCACATAATGCTTCCTTTATAGAAGATGCATTTATAGAGTAGTTGAATGTAGTAATCGTTTCAATAATTATCAAGGGTAGCAATAGGTTAATTTTGTTCCTAGGTATTACCATCTAGGGGTTCGTAATCATGAAAACTTCCCTTATGCAAACTGTAACACTCCATATTTTAATTTGCCATATAAATTAATTTAAATAGAAATAAATGTGTATAAATACACATATTTGTACGGACTACGCATGTACATACGTGTTAATTATGCACCTGTATTAAAAATATTCGTTAAGTGTATAGATTAATTTAAATTAAATTATTTATCAAAAAATAATTGGTGTGTATAAAAAATAATGAAGTGGTATTTATAAAATTAGTATTTAATATATATATATATATATATATGTGGGTATTTGAGAGAATGGCCAATTTTGTAATATTGATATGTGAAGGGGATGTTTAACAAATAAGTGATTAAGGACAATTTGGTAAATTGCCTTGACAATATACACACACACACACACACTTGGTGGGTTGGTTGCTCTTCTCTCCCTCAATTCGTTTTATTTTTTTTAATTGCTTTTCACCTCTGAAACGTAGGAATATAACGCATGAAAGAGGAAAAGAAAGGAAAATTCAACCTTTTCTTGATAGATTCCACGCGTAGGTAAGTCCTTTTTTCTTATTCTTGTTACAAAAATGCTAAATAAACTGCATACTACAATCCTAGGAGTATAATTTTTACTCTAGAGGGTGTTTTATAGTAGTATCTAAACATGGGGTATTCTCCCACCATGAATAAAACTCAATAAAAATTATATCAATACACTCCTAATGATACGCAGATTCTAGATATGTGGTTAATTTTCATTCGTTTGTCTTGTAGACACCAAAATAAATACTCGAAGTTGAATAACATTAGGGGGACTTTTGGCAATGTTAAACCCTAATAAAATTTTGATTGGATTCTATAGAAATATAGAGAACAAAAATTCGTACCCATCGACACCAAATTTATAAATTTTAGATATCAAATGAATTTTTGGTGAATGATTGACCATTTGAGTTATTTATGAAAATTAAGAAAATTAGTAAAAATATATTTGAGAAAACTATTTATTTTATTTTCTGCTACAAAAATATGTTATATGAGCAAAAAATAATAATTTTAACGGTTATTGAAAATATTCGGGTTCATGCGCATCGACACGGGAGGTATACTGTACGTGTAAAATTAAATATGAAAAATAAATACGTTAGAAATTATTTTTAAAAATAAATTGAATTTGATTTGTACATAAAAGTAATTTTGTGATAGGATAATTGTGGTAGATTAGAACTTAGATTTTGAAGTGGATACCAGAAAGTAATTGAATAATAATTTTGGCGAGTAAAAGTTATTTTTGGTTACGTGGACATCGATATTATGTCAAAACCTCTAATTTATATTAAATAAAGATTGATGCACATGAAAATATATATTAAATGAAATGAAGGATTATATTACTGAATTTTACAGTTAATTTAGAAGTGGCTGACTAGTATACCAGAAAGTGAGATATGTGCCCAACGAGGTAATTTGTTGGTATTTTGTGAGTATTTTTTTTATCTTAGTTATTTATATGACATTATAAATATAAAAATGAATTGAATGTAAGCATGCTAGTTGTATAGACATCTGTTGCATTTGATTTGAAATTCAAGAAATTATATTTACATGGTAGTGTTTTTGAATTTGCAAGTACAGATTTAAAATACGATATCGTTTTGATGGACCGAGCCATAATGAATAATACTTCTTATATGATAATCCATGTGGGACCGAGTCATTAAAAATATCAGCCTTTCTCAATGTGATAATCCTCGAAATGATTGTGGAGTAGGTGATAATTAGAATTACAATCTACTATTGTCCAAGCCAGACAAGAAGTGAGACTGACTCTACTTGTAAAAGATGTGGATGTGCATGTGTTTTACTAAATGATGTATTGAAAACAACATGATCACTATGTTGAATGCATATATTTATGGTTTGAATGTGCATAACAAATTTAAATGTTTTATTTAATTTAATTTTCTACATGACTATTTAAATGCATCTAAAGGCTACAGATAAAGATTATTCACTGGCATGTTGTCCTTACTTATTGTCGTGACCCCTTCTTTGGTGACGTCACAACCAACACAGAATTCTCAAACATGTCAGAACCTTGGCATGTCAGAAAACCCTGTAAGCCTTCCCAACCAATTACCAATTTCCTTAAAATTTTTGACAGAGTCTCCTCTAAAAATACAACATGTCACCAATCCAAATCACCTGATAGTCACAATCAATTTACACAAAAACATATATTTCTTCATCCAGATAACCA
>JAJIYU010000072.1:0-72388 GCA_030144865.1 Tinospora cordifolia | reverse complement strand
AGGAGGGACGTCTAATCGGCTAGTAGCCCCATAGTGCTTCTAGGATCGGGGTATAGTTCGGCTGTTGTCGGTGCATCGTCCTCTCGTTTCCTCGAGTCTCGGGGTATGGACCCACAGACGTCGTGCATATGTGACCTCTCAACACCTAGTAAGTTGGGGTGAATGACACGATTAGGGCAGTTCCTTACCTGATTGATGTCATAGGCTTGACTTTTATATGTGCCGACCTGGCCTACGCAAGGCTTAAGTTTTCATGACTTTCCTTTCAAATGGAGGTTCCAAGGTGTGGGCATTAGATCAAGAGGGCTTCATTAGCCCATATAGTAAGGTCATACGTGGGTGCACCCTACAAATATTAGTAGATCATGACTGGTTTTCATGACCATATGATCCGTCAATTTATTATGAAGGGCTTGATTGCTAGTAGAGCCAAACCCTTCCATGATAGACATGATAGACGAAATCCATCATTTTATTACTCACTACATTTATAATGTTGCATGGTGTTTATCATCATTACTATTGCCTACTACACACTGCATGTTTCACATAAATTTATTCTTGGTATTGATGATTTTTGAATATTACATTGCTTGATACATATATACAATTTCTTGTGGAACATTAGTTTTAAGTAAACATCTCCAAACTATTACTCGCTTAGCTCATGTGGACATTAGAGTTCACTATTCATTAACATTTCGAGTTCCTCATCGTTGGAGAATGGAAAAGGAATTGTTATTGCTTGATCCTACCAAGCTTGGTTTAGTTGGTAAGTTAAGTCAGAGTTATTTTGAACTTGTGAAAAATAATATTATATTTTTGGACCCACTTGGATAATTATAATTAAATACTTTTAAGACTTCTACTGTATATTTAATTTTTATGCTCTTATTACGTTGTGTAATGGTATTCACTGCTTTATTATTTTTATGCACTTTGATTTCTATACGTAATTGTTGGAAAGGCTTAGCGGTAGTTGGGCAAGCTCAACTCACTGAGTGGACTCGTCAGGCTATCATGCCGATCGGGTCACCCTTTTTGGAAGGGGGCACGAAAATCAATGCAAAAAAATTCTTGCAACAAATTTATCATTGCAAGTCATTACATGTAAATGTACAAAGTAACCCAAAGCTTAACAAAATCATGACAACTTTTTGAACCTTGCTCTAAAACCAATCTGTCATGACAGCAAAAGTAGAAAATCATCAAATCAGTATACACACTCAAATAATTAACAATCTAAACAAATGTAAACAAAGTCAAAAGTAGAAATGCACATTTAATTTGGTTTAAAATATCACTTGTATCCACAATAGATTAAATCAATTTATTATACAATAATGTAAATAGGTTATAACTTATAATTAAATCTATTCACATCCCCTCATACAAAAGTGCTCTCATATAAATTTTAGCACAGACAACACACTCCCTAACAAAAGTTTATATAATAATAAGTGTTGTAATTAGTTTTTAATTTTTAACTAGTTTGCAAAACATAAAACTAAGTTTCTAAAAATTGATTAAAAAACTAATACCTTAAAATACTAACTACAAATAGGATTACAAATTGAGTGCGTCAGAGCTATTGTCATGGAGCTAGAGAATGATCGAATTTTTTGCCTTGCACAACGATCGAATATAGGGTTGGCGTATTAGCAATTCGGGGTTCACTACTCGACAATTCGATGTTGAATGCCTAGAACCACGTCCGTTCCTTGATGCACTAGGGTGCCACCCTAGTTTCAACAATCTGAATGAGTATCCCATGTTTAAGGACACCTTCCAAGCTTAACTACTTGAGGATGACCGAGTGATTCTCATGCTTACTCGGAGAAGTGCCCAAAGGTCCAGCAACAGACAACGCCCAGTAAGAATACAGCGCGCCCAGGGAATACTAACATGAGGGACAAGGAAGTATAAGCAGACACATGGATAAGCACCAAGGAATTACTTTGTATTACTAAATGGGATTACAATTCGCAACTCTCTGTGTCTTCCCAGAATACAGGGTGTCTATTTATATACAATGGTAAGCAGTTACACTCCTATAACTACCTCCTTGATGTTCCACACGTGATCACCACGTTTCCTATTGATTCATCCAACAGTCCATGTGCTCTTGGCAGTTACCAACGTTCAGGAGTTGTGACTCAGTCATACTGCAGTTGCTCACTCGACGACACCTGCAACATCTTGCTCATGTGCCAATAGGTGGTAGGATCATGGTTTGGTCATGCGCCCGAATTTATAAGAACAATTTTGTTCAAGCCTTCCTTGCAATTTCCTACTGGTAGCACACCTGGCACTCATCACAACTATTGACTTGGTCCAAGGATGGTTACTAGCAGTTATACCACATAGCTCAGCAGCTTCACGTGATCACAGACGTCCATGTGCCTATTTCCATGGTCATGTGCGTGCTTGTGATTCAGGTGCATGCCTAGGCAGTTGCCTATCTGAAATGCTCGGATAACAGTTCACTAGCACATGTTTCATGCTCAGTTTGCCACCACTCCGAGATTCCATGGCACATGTTCTGCTAATGCCCCCATTGCGAGCAGTTATGTGCATACGTGTCTCCCATCACCCAAACGTGCATAACCGAGTGCAGTTATTCAGACAACATCCAGCAGTTGATCCTCACGTACATGATTGCGGGAACCTACCCAAATCATGCGCCAACAACATCAGGTAATCCATTGCCATGTCATGTTGCACCTGCTCCACGGTGCCTTAGTCACTATAGCGACATCAAGGTTTGAGTCCACCTGTTCCAACCCTTTATTGCTAGGTGTTTATGCTGGCCTAGCCTAGCTTGTGATGACCCATGATTTGATACACAAAAATTATTGGGTCCGACACATGTATTTCTAAAAATTTTAATGAAAATATACGAATTTTCTCAATTTTTGCCAATTTTAGATTATTTATTGAAAAAAATTAGGATAATTAAAAAATATGATTTTAAGAGGAAAATACGTGAAATTATAAGGAAATATAATTCTTAGAGGGTATATGATTTTTCAGAATGATTATAGAATTTTTGAAAAAATAAATAAAATTTTTGGGAGAAAAATATAATTTATGGGTGAATTATTCAATTTTTAAAAAATAATTTTATAAATAATGAAAATGGTGTGTGATTGGAGGATTTTGGAAAAGAATAATGAATCAAATGATTTTAATAATTTTAGAAAAAAATGATGAAAATTGAGTATATATGCGCGCGTGTGTGTGTGTGTATATATATATTAAGCACCTGGGCAAGCCTGATGGGATGATCAACGATGCTCAAAAACTGATACAAATCTCGTTCAAACACCACTCACCACCAAACTTTTGCAGAAAAACCAGTTGCAACCCACCACCTTTAAACCTCAATATCTCTCTCATCCAAAGTCCGTTTTGGACATTCTTGGAGTCCTCGAAAAGCTCTCAGTACCCTCAAGAAGGTGTGGGCGTTTGATTGAAAGCATAGACCATTTGAAATAGAAACGGTCGAGAAACTCGCTGTTCGGCATTGAACCCAAAAAAATCAGACAAAGTGTGTTTTGGCCTAGTTTGCGCGAGGCAGTTTTGTGGGTCATTTGAACTCTGATCTTGAAGTACCATAGCTCGTTTTAAAGCTTGTTATGTCTACTTCATTTTCTATTTTACGAAGAATGACAAATGAACACTGGAATGATGTCAGAAATTGTGATGAAGTAAGCTACTTGATATGCATGAATTGACACTTCGAAAATTTTTGGAAAATCTGTCATGATACCATGATTTCGTGCTTGCTGTTATGAATTTTCAAAAATACTTAGACATGTCCGATTTATCTGAAATTTGGAGGGTATGTTTATGGAACAACTAGGAACGTTTTGTAAAAATTTGGTCTCAAATCGATAAGTCTAGGGGGGTCAAATAAGTGGTCTTTTGACTATCTATCATATGCAATCCGGGAAACCAAAAGCTCCTGATATCATCCTTGAAAAACATACTAAACGAGGTCCAAAATTCATGAAATAAAATTCTGGAGACATCTTAGGAAGTGTGGATCATAAGTGAAAAATATTGGGCAAATCCAATATACAGATTGACAGCAGGAAAATTGTAAGTCCTACTGCGCAGGTAGAACAAAGATAACTAGATATGAGCATATCTGTGATTCCACTCAAAACCCAAAGTAAATGAGATAGGAAAAATTGAAACCAAAATTTTGGAAAACATTTAAATGATATAGATCAAATCTGAAATTTTTTGCTTAAATCCAACAGTCGGATTGATCACAAGAAAATTGACAAATTTGCCACGCAAATTGAACTAAAAAGGGCTTAAAATTGACTAAGTGTTGAAAATTGGAAATTTTGACCCAATTGATTTGATTTTGATCAAATTGATCAATGTTAAACAATAGTGACTAGGTTGACTGAGTTTGACCACATTTGACCAATTCGAATTCGAATTGATTAAGACCGATTAAGAATAGTAGAACCGAAATTAAGCAATGTTTCATCAGGAACTGAAATCTAACATAACGTAAATTTGAGTGTAGATTGGGGGACTAGGTCGAGTGTTGAGGGGACATCGGTGCGCGAGACCTGAGGTGAGTAGTTTAATTCAGTTGTTATCTTAACTACATTCCTTGCATGGAAAATGATTGAAATTGTCATCGATTGAATACTTTCTCGTGTTGAGCTACAATGATTGATTTGAAATTTATGTAGTTGTACACTAATAGGGAAACCATAGGCTAGTCCATCGAGTCGCCCTTATTTTCCTAATAATCTTTCGCTCCAGCGCGTGCAGACTCGGGTTGCTGGCATAGGCCAGCTAGTGCCAGTTTCGCCCACGCCAAAAACGTTGGCACGCAGGGCGAAGGCCTGCGCGACTTCCAAGTCGAGGCGTGGGCCGACCCATGCACCCCATTCTCTCTCCCCTTTCGTTTTTCTTTATTTTTGAGCAATTTTTTTGGTGATTTTCTAACGAAAAACCATGGCCATCCATGGTTTTGACCATCTCTTCACACTTCCTGAGCTGGCTAATGTGAGGTGCCAACTAGTCATCTTACATTGGAACATAGGAGCCATGTGGATGGCCACGTGGCACCCTGATTTTTCATGCAAACCACCTCATACATGCAACAACCCCCCCCCCCCCCCTTTGAGCAAGAATTTCTGATTTCTAGCTTCTTCCACCCATATTCCAGAGCTTGTATCTCCTTCATTTGATATTCGTTTTTAGCGATTTAAAGCTCTTTGGAAAGCCCTTGCCACCCTCTACAACGTCTCACAAGTAGTTGGTCGAATCCCTCATTTGTTTGAAACGAAAACAACCAAGAAAAAATGTTATTCGCCATGTTTCAAACCCAGAAACTCAAATCATGAGTTGATTCAATTTTCAAGTAGCCGGTTCATGACCCATCTGTGGCCCATTTTGGAGGTAAGACTATTCGTTTTCTTCCTTTTCATGTGTATTTCAACCTCCAACTGATAGAAAATGAAAAATGAAACCTTAAACATGTTTTTCAAGCTATTAAAGTTGTCCATCTGTTAACTATTATAACAGTTTTTGCAGGAATGTTGTGCTGGATGACAACTTTGAGCCCCGATTTGAAGTAGTTAGGAATGTCGAATTAGGCCGAGATTTAGTGTGATTAAAGATTACACTAGAGGCTACAGAGAGGTATAGAGATCGAACCATAATTCTATGTGAATGTGATTTACTATGCTTACAAATATACCCTATTAGTTAGAGTTGTAGGATTTAGAAAATTTTCTGAGTTTTTTTTTTAACAATACATGTGAAGAGTTGATGAAACGTTGAACATAATTTTAGTGTTACATGCTTACTGATTTGAAAAGTTTTTGATAAAGGAATGTTATATGATACATGCTTACAATAGACACAGGAAATGGCCCTTAGATTAGTGGTTTCATTTGGGAAAAGAACACTTGAAAGATGATAGAAATCATGAACCTAAGAAACTCTTGTGATTAGACTGAGAATGTAAGAGATAATTGACTGACCAAAAATGGGTGGTTTGAGCTGAAATTTGGTGGAATGATCACTGGATATGTCAAGAATGTGTATGATAAATTTCATCTCAATCTAATTTGACCAAAGGGGTCAATTGATGCATCAAACGGACTGCCTATCACATGCAATCCGAAAAACCAAAAGTATTGATATCACTATTGGAAAACATACCAAACGAGGTCCAAAAATCATGAAATAAAATTTTGTTAACTCATTAAGTAGTGTAAATCAAATCTGAAAACTTTTTCATAAATCCAACAGTTGAATTGATCACAGGAAATTCGAAAACCTTAGTGCGCAAATAGAAAGAAAAATCCAGAATTAAAAGTTTTTGTTAATTTAGTTGGAAAACTTATTGAAAGAAGCCCAAAAAACATGAAATAAAATTCCGGTAACTCATTAAGCAGTATAGATCAAAACTAGAAACTTTTGCATAAATTAAATGGTTGGATTGATCACAGAAAATTCGAAAACCTTACTACACAGATGGAAAGAAAAATCCATAATTGAAAGTTCCTATTAATTCAGTTGGAAAACTATTAAAAGAAGTCCAAAAATCATAAAATAAAATTCTAGTAACTCATTGGTCAGTGTAAATCAAATCTAAAAAATCTTGTATAAATCTAACGGTTGGATTGATCACAAAAAAATCGACAAATTTGTTGTGCAAATTAAACAAAAGGCTTGAAATTGGCTAAGTATTAAAATTTGAAGATTTTGACCCAACTGACTCAATTTTGACCAATCTTGACCCAATTGACCTAAGTTGACCAAAATTGACCTAAATTGGTCATGTTGACCAAGTTTGACCAAGTTGACCAAGCTGGACCAATTGACCGAATTCGATTAAATCGAGTTTGGGTTGACCAAGACTAATTAGGGTTAAGGAAACAATAGTTAAGCCACATTTGTCAAAGAAATGAAGTTTAATTTAAATAACACATGTCCAAGTGTATACTGTGAGACCGGGCTGACTGTTGACGGAACATCGGTACGCGAGACCCGAGGAAAGTAGTTTGATTTAGACATTACTTTAACTTATATTCTTTGCATAAAATATGTTTGAAATGACATTGATTGAATGATTTCATGGGATTTGAGTACATCAATTGATTTGCAAATATATATAGATGTATACCCATAGTGAGACCATAGGCTCAAGGTTCGAGTGCGGGGTTGAGGTACGATGTGATTGAGATTAGACTCGAGGTCCGAGCGTAGGGTTAGGGCATATGATCAAAGCGCCTAGCTTTCAACCCGCTCAAGTGACGACACTTGAAGACCGAGCGCGGGGTTAGGGTATTCGAGAAATACGCCTGGCCTACGACCCGCTCGAGTGGCCGGTACGCCTGACATACGATCTGCTCAAACGATGACCATAGGATTGAATTTGATAATTGAAACCCTAGTTCAGACATAAATTTTTAACTAGCATGTATTTGAAATGTTATCCTATAATTGTTACATTATTTATAATTATTTTTATATTATGTCATGCTTTCGAGTGTTGTTTGGTTACTATACATGCATACATTCACTGTTTTGGATGCTAGTTAGGTAATATGTTGAATTTATTACTCACCCAGCCACGTTGGTTTTAGGTTCACTACTCTACTAACATTTTAGGTTCATAGCGGCAGACAAAGGGAAAGGCGCATTGATCGCCTAGTCACTGGTGGTTTCCTTCTTTTTGGGTTTTTTGCTTAGAGGTTGGTCACTCTTATATATATAAAGGTTAAACTATGTATTTTGAACAAGACAGACATGTAATATAATGTTTATTCTTCGTATGTTGTTTACTTTCACCTTGAGTCTTTGAATTATTCTGATATCGTTTGTTGTATAAGATTGAAAAAAGGGTTTAACAGTGGTTTGGTGAACTTAATATGGTGAGTGAGTTCATCAGGCCACTATGCTGGTCGGGCCGCCCTTTGGCCTAGGGAAGGAATCCCGACATGATTTTTTAAAATGATTATGAAATGTTTAGAGTAATTAATAGAATTTTTGAGTGAATTATTCAATTTTAGAAAAAAAATATTGTATAAAGGATAAAAATGGTGTATAATTGGAGGATTTTGGGAGAAAATGATGGATCAAATGATTTTGATAATTTAAAAAAATGTGAAAAATAAGTATATAGAAATAAAGAAAAATAGAAAAAAAAAGAAAAGAAAAAAGGGTGGGGGGGGTGGTTCAGCCATTTGGCGCAAGGCCGAATCGTGGCTCGGGCTCATGGGTCGAACGCGTGGGCCAACGACACGGGCTCATGGGTCGAACGCGTGGGCCAACGACACGGGCTCATGGCCCGTGGGAAAACTAAGGCGCGCGAGCCTTCGTGGACCGGTGCGTAGGCTGGCTCATGTGCCTGGCCGACCCACGGGCCCAAAACAATTTTGCCCCCTTTTTTGTAAATTCCACCTAAAATTCCAGAAAAATTAGCAGACACATGGTTTTTGCAATCCAATCACACCTCTGAGCAAGCCAATACTAAGTGCCAACTATTCATCTTGCATGGGTACACAAGGGCCACATGGATCGCCACGTTGCACTCTTATTTGGCATGCAAATCACCCCAATATGCAACAAAAACCACACTTAAGCTGAAATTCTAGATTTTCAGCTTCTGCAACCCAATTGAAGAGCTCGTATCTCCTTCATTTCTTATCCGATTACCTTGAAATTTAGCTCATTTTGAAGCTCTTACAACCCTCTCAAAGAACCCTCAAGCCCCTTGTTAAGACGCATGACCACCAAAGAGGAAAACAATCACGAACAGGTGCTAGTCGTCAAGGTTGTAGCAGAAATTAGATTTTCAGTTTCTTCAACCCCTCTTCAACCATTCATATATCTCTCATTTGGTATTCGTTTTTAGTGATCTAGGACTCTTTAGAAAGCCCTTGCCACCCTCTACAATGTTCCACAAGCAATTGGTTGAATCCCAGAACTGTTTGAAGCTAAAACGGCTAAGAATAGTGCTGCTCAACACTGTTGGGAGCCCAAAAAATAGAGAAACCAGTGTTTGATCCAATCTTTGGAGTGTTTATTCCTAGGTTGTTAAGGGTCCGTTCTTGAGGTAAAACCCCTTTTTTTCTTCCTTATTATGTGTATTTCAATCTCCAAGTGGTAGAAATTAAAATCTGAGATCCTAACCACATTTTGTAAGGTGATGAAGTTGACTGTTTGATTAACTGTTACAACAATTTTTGTAGAAAACAAATTTTAGGACCAGATTGGAGGCAATATTTGAAGTACCTAAAGGTGTCCATTTGGACCTAGATATGAGGCATTTTGAACCTCATACCTAGGACTACGAAAGGATATAAATCTCGAATCATAAGCCTCTATAGATTAGATTTTCTATGCTTGCAAATATGTCATACTAGTTAGGTGTTCTGGGACTTAGAAAATTTTTCATAGAACCTTATTCATACTATGTTTTGAAAATGTATTTGAGAGTGTTTATGATTATAGTTGCTTGCTATTTTGGACAAAAATGAATTAATCAGAGTTCTAGGATCTAAACCCTTACAAAAACAATTAGAAACAGTCCCGGATTTGATTTTAGAACAAGAGTAGATAAGCACTTGAAAACCAAAGGAAATCTAGACCATTTGAACAATCTGTTGCATGACAAAAAAAAGTAGAATACTAGTTGACTAACCACATGAAGGTATTTTGAGCTGAAATCTGGTGGAGGGGTCACTAAACATGTCAATATTGTGTCTACCAAATTTCAGGTCATTCTGAATTTGGAAAGTAAGTCAACCAATTCACTAAGTAACTGCCTATGACAGGGGAATACAGGATTTCACAGTTCCTGTTAATGCACTTAGAAACCCTAGTAAATGGTGTCCAAAAATCAAAAAATAAAATTCTTGTGAAGGTTTAGGTAGTTTAGATGAAATCAAAAAAGTTTCGCGCAAATCTGACTTACGAATTAGTTGTAGAAAAATCGACAAATTCACTGCATAAGAGAGCAAAAAGCTTAAAATTGGGTTAAGTGTTAGAATTTAGGGATTTTGACCCAAATGACCCAATTTTGACCCAAATGACCCAATTTGACCGAATTGGACCCAAATTGACCAAAGGTGACTAAGTTTGATTAGTTGACCAAGTTTGACTGATTGACCGAATTTGACCAAAACAACTTGGGTCGATCGAAACCAATTAGAAACAGTGAAATTAGAGATTAAGCCACAGTATAGAAAGAACTGAGATTGAGTTTAATTAATGCAGATTCTAGTGAGCACAATGAGACTCGGTCGAGTGTCAACGGGACATCGGTGCGCAGAACTCGAGGTAAGTAGTTTGATTCAGGCGTTTTCTATGACTTGTGTTCCTTACATGAAACTTGTGTGAAATGATATGGTTTAAATGGTTTCATGAGATTGTGATACATTTGAATGAATTTGAAAAATGTAGATGTAAACGGGTAATGAGACCACAGGCTCAAGGGCCGAGCATCAGGGTCAGGGTACTTGATATGATTGGGATTAAACGCGAGGGCCGAGCGTCAAAATTAAGACACATGATCAATGTGCCTAGCCTCAAAACCCGCTCAAGTCACGACCCTTAAGGGTCGAACGTCGCGGTAAGGTATTCTATGGGTACGCCTAACTCACGATCCGCTCGAGTGGCCAATACGCCTAACTCGGGACCCGCTCGAGCGATGACCATAGGTTGGGTTTGCTAATTTGACCCTAGCCTGGATATAATTTTTAACTGGCATGACTTTGATACGTTTTTTGAAACTGTTGCACTGTTTATAACTGCTTTCATACTATGCCATGCATTCAAATGTTATATCATTTTTACTGATCATGCATACATGCATTGTTTTGGAATGTTAGTTATTGTTGACATGCTAGTCTTACTACTCACTGAGCTATGCTGATTTAAGCTCACTACTCTATTAATATTTCATATTCTTGGGTGGCTGATAAAGGAAAGGGCATGGTGATCGCCTAGCTCTGTGACGCTTTCTGTTCTTTTTTAGCCTTTTCATTAGAGGTTGGTCATTCCTTGTGTATGTACAAATGGTCAATTATGTATTTTAAATAATACATACATGTAATATGATTTTTACTCTTCTTATGTTATTTACTTTCACTCTGAGTCTTTGAAATATTTTGATATCGATTGTTGTATGAGATTGAAAAAAAACTTAACAGTGCTTGGACGAACTTGATATGCTGAGTGAGTTCGTCGAGCCACTGTGCCGGTCGAGCCGCCCTTTGGTCTAGGGAAGAGGTCCCGACCGTAAAAAAATAAATATTACTATAATGAATTGTTCCAAAACCAATCTAAATTGCTTAATTCAATTTTTTTTTCAAGAATTCAGTGTTAATATAGTAAAAAAAAAATTCTTTCTTTTTGTTCTTCTTGGATCAAGAAAAGGAGAACAAGAAAAAACGTCAAGTCCAAAATTACTGACAAAATTTCTAGAAAAACCTGTATAAAACTTAAGATAAATAAAAAAAATTATTTATTGTGTTGCAAAGAGAATAAATTTTGACGCGTGACACCCTTATATCATCCAAAAGCCTAGGGTCTGTATCACTCTTGCGACTGTCACTGCAAAAAGACAAAGTAAGTTTGTAGCTTTTCAACAGTCACTTCTTAGAAAAGCGGCTATACCAAAGCTTTTTCAAACGGCAATATCATCCAAAGAATGTCGACTAGTAATAAGGTGGAACAAATAAACAGAAGGCGTTATGGAATTCCCAAGATTAATGTTAGGCGTGTTAGGGTCAATGAATATTAGATGAATACATAGAGGGTCATCTAGTTTGGATCAGCATAACTTCCAATTGACTACCATTTGTATGTAATGTCTTAGATCTAGCCACAAGCCAAACAAGTCGTCACTAGTAACAAGTTAGCCGACTCAACACTAACCGTCTCAACACTAGCCGTCCTGAAGAAATCGGTTCTTCTCTGCAATAGCTCCACGATCTAGAGGCTCTGACGAAATTCATAGGGAAGTACCAGACCCAAGTCATGAAGTAGTAAGCGGCCAGCCTACCCTGGTTTTATCCAAAAAAGAGAAGACACAGTAGCTTACATATACAGGATTGGATCTTATTTCAAGATGATGCCAGCTGCTGCACAAAGTAATGCCCAATTCATTGACTTGGAAACACTCTTTGAAGAAAATAACTCAAAACCATCTAGCAGCGACTTCTATCTCTTGTTGTCTCTCCTAAACATACAAAAGGAGAAAGGGGTAAATTAAGAACGAGTGCATATCCTACTAAAATTCTCACACACGGGACAAAGTGATAAGTTTTTCTTCCTTTCTGTTTTTTTTTCCTGAAAAAAAATCTGAAACTAAACGCACAAAGAATCGTTAATCAGGAACATTAATTAAGAGGCCAACTTGGCGTTTAATTATATTAAACCCCAATAATTGAAGACTAATTTTCTATTAATGACCTGATGTGTAAGTAGAGGAAAGCACAATGGGAACTTTGCACCTTGTGCTGTCTAATATAGAATTCCAATAACTGTGTATAAAAGCCTCCAATTGCAGGATGCTTTAGCACTTCTATTTTTACACAACATCGAACTAACATACTATCTTTGCTTGCTCTCTTCTAAAAATTCTTCGGCTAGAAGATTTTGGTGGTTGGAACTCATCATATCTAGCCAAAGTGCCCAAAGAAAGTGAACTTCATTTAGTGAAATTCGGGACACTAGCTCTATAATATCATGCTTACTAACATGGGCATAGCTGCTGAATGAGATGTATAACACTGAACCGCAAGGCCCAGTACTATGCCAGTGAAGGTGCTCACCGGACTCCTCCATGGGCTTGTGGGCATAATACATTTTGTAAAACCAGCTGGAAAGATAGGTCCACCTGCGTACAACCACATTACAAATAACCATATCTGCTACCTTCACATCTTTGAAGGCTTTGAAAATTGACTGATGTACTCTAGTTGAAGTATTACTTTATTGAAGATGAGACATTTGATCCACTGGTTCAGTTGCAAGTTTTCCAGTATGTAATCTATGGTGTCTTTGCGATTCTCTAACAAGGAGAACACCAGAAAAATGAAAATAATAAATAAATAAACTAATTAGAAAAATAAATACTTGAAGAGTTGTAGAATAGTTATAAAAAATAATACTCCTACCATTCAAACCAAGGTGACCATGCTTCCGTAGAAGGTCCATATGGTGGGTAAAGTGTATAAACTAAGGGTTGTTCTCTCCAAAAGCAAACATAAACAAGGAAAAACTTTTTTGTAATCATGCATGGTCAGACAAAGAAGGCAACACAATCAAGCATGTAAAAGCTCTTCAATATGGGCGGAGAAGACATGAAGTAATGAAACCACGAATTGGCCATGGTTCAACGAGTGGTTGAACTGGGAAGGCCATCGGGAACAGTGTAACACTGGATCTCTAGTTTAGATTTACGGCCAGCAGCAAAGATGTCATGGCTGCTTTCCAATTTATTTGCTTTGAAGGTCTGGCGATGGATTGATTCAGTGTTGACGGAACTGATTGTGAAGCCCTATGAAGCAAGCTTGATGGTGAGTTGGATGGTAGGGATTATATTATATGGCCTTGTAAACTCTAAGAGAAGAGGATGGCATAAGGCTTATGGTTGGTTTGTGCCATTATTTTCTGAGCTGAGATTTAACAGAAGTAACCGGGGGTTCAGTCTAGATCCAGTTCCTAATGGGAAAGTAACAGATTCTGACAACTGAACTTTATTTGGTCTCACCAATGCAGATGAAATGGCTCAAGATTAGTAAAATTAAGAATAAATATGTTAAATGCGGTTTTGATGGAAGTAGAAATACAATCAAAGAGAAAGTGAGAATGAAAGTTAAGAAATACCAAGAAGTAAAAAATTTAGGTATTTGGGGTTTATTATACATAAAGAAGGCAACATAAACAAGAATGTAAGCAGAATTAAAAGCAGGATGGCCCATATGGAGGAGTGCTTCTGAAGTATTATATGATAGGTGCATCCCATTGAATATTGGAAAGTTTTTTGGAGTTCCCAAATTAAGTGTAAAAGGGATGTCAATGCTAAGATGAAATGTAGTAAAACTTTATATGACAAGATTAAAAATGAGCATACATAGGCAATTGTAGGAATTAGGAGTAGCACTAATTGCAGATAAAATGAGAGAGCCAACTAAGGTGGTTTGGGCACATACAGTAAATGCCTTTAGATGCACCACTTTGGAAGAGTAACCTATTAGAACAAGCCTGTAACAATAGAGGTAAAGGTAGACACAAAACATGGATGGAGATAATAAAAAAGAGTAATTCGTTGAATTTGAATATGACTTAGCACTTGATAGAGTAGAGTGGGAGAAGCAAATTTATGTAACCAATGGCATGTAGTTAGGAAAAGGCTTAGTTGAGCTGAGTTAAATTGTTGTGAAATAAACAAGACAAAGATTTAAAGTGGTTCACCTGAAGAGGATAAATCTTATTCATAGTGTCTCAACAGAAGAATAATGGAAGTAGAGATACAAGGTTGTACATGGACAAGCTAACTTTTACATATTACAAAGTACATGCTAAACACAGCAAATCCTAAACAGCAACAATATGACACTCCTAAAAATTTATCCTCTATGTAAATCACAACACAATCTCATAGATTTATTTCCTCTCCGCAGCACTCCCCCTTAAGTTGGTAAATAAAGGTTTACCCTTTTTGGCTTCTACATGCTTGTTTGAACGAAGTTCTGCTCAATCCTTCAGTGAGCACATGATGAATAATGCCAATGCAATTGAAAATAAAAATAAAAATAAAAATAAAAATAAAAATAAAAACAAAAATAATAATAATAATAATAATAATAATAATAATAATAATAATAATAATAAGAGTCAATTGTTGGGTATTAATATTAACAAGGATGTGGTGAATAGAGTGGTTGCAGACCTAAAAGTGTCGCCAAGAAATTGGCCAATAAATTATTTAGGAATGCCTTTAGCAGGCAACCCATACAGAACTAGTTTTTGGGAGCCAGTCACTAAGACCATCAAGAAAAGAACAGTAGGGTAAAAACGAAGTTATCTTTTGACAGGAGGGAGGTTGCTGCTTTTAAAATCTGTGCTTGAAGCTTTACCAACCTATTTCATGTCTATTTTCAGAATGCCAAAGAAGGTTGCTAGTTTGATATAAAAACAAATGCGCAACTTTCTGTGAAAACAAGATGGTGCCATGGGGGGAACAAACTTGGTGAACTAGAATCAAGTTTGCAAAGACATAACACAAGGAGGATTGTGGATAGGAGGAATGATCAAGAGAAATATAGCATCGAGGGAAAAATGGTTGTGGCGTATGATGGAAAGGTCGGGGACAATGTGGGCAAAAGTGGAACAAAGCATCCATGGGTCAAAGACATTTGGGAGAGAAGTGGGGCTGAACAGAAAGAATAGTCATAGGTCCTCTTGGAAAGACATTTTTAGCCTATATGACAGTTTTAGACCCCATGAAATCTGGAAAGTAGGCAAAGGAGATCATGTCAGATTTTGGGAAGACATTTGGTGTGGGAGAGAAAAGTTTCAAGACCAATTCCCTAATATATACAGACTGTCTCGAAAGAAAGGGACTGTCATAGCGGATTTTAAAACTTGCAGCAACGTGGACGGAAACTTACATAGGGGATGGAATCTACACCTGTACAAAAACGTAGGGGCCAATCATGTGGAAGAATTGAGTGATCTACTGAACACTACACAGTTTTCAACTCCAAGACACAAATGAAGATGATAAACCCAGATGGAGTAGAGAGATAAATAATCAGTCCTCGGTTAAATCCTTCATGGCACGGCTAACAGCCCAAAACATAAATAAGCAGTCAATTCCACCAAATTTTATTTAGAAGATAAAAGCCCCAATGAAAGCCAGAATCTTAGCTTGGTTAAGCTGAAGACATTAGATAACCTTCAAAAATACCTCCCCAAGCACACACTAAACCCTTCCATACGTCTACTGTGCAGGAATAGCAAGGAGACAATCTACCACATCTTCGGGGAGTGCAAGGTGACGCAGAATATTTAGGGGTAGTGGAGCCAACAAAACAGTGGCATTGTCCCCCCTCCTGCAGGTTCTATGTTTCAGACTTGGACAAGTGTCTTATCAGCTAGAATCCAACAGTATTGGAAGGTCATTTTGATAGCAATCTGGTATACTGTATGGGAGGAAAGAAATTCCAGACTCTTTTTGGGTAATTAAAATCGGAACGAATGTTATTAGAGAGATCCAATATTTTGTTCGCTACCTGGATCTAGGTTACTAAGTTAGGAAAGAAATATTATTTTGGGGACTGAATATGTAATAGGGGGGACATTTTACGATCTCTATAATATGTAACCATGTCCAAATATCTCATTCGGCTTTTGTACCTTTTTCGTTATCAATAAAGTTTTCATTTCAAAAAAAAAAATTTATTATTATTATTATTATTATTATTATTATTATGACATTAGTTAATTTAGTGGAGTTTATAAATTGTAGAAACATACAAGTTAGTCATTTTAGATTTTTATAAATATTAGTTCATAATCAAAATTAATAGTTTGATTTGACTAAAAAATATTGATTGTTGATTTCTCTCTCTTCTCCTCTCTTTTTCTCTTTCCCTTTCTTCTATCTACTATTCTCAACTTTTTTTTTTTTTTTTGAAAAGAAATGAAATTTTATAAAAGATGAAAAATGTACAAAGGCTGGACAAGGCACCAGCATACAGAAGTAGTTGTTATATACTGTGGAGTATGCGACTCCAATTGTTTAACCAGTCACCAAAGTTGTATCCTAAACTAAGATTACAAGCGGAAACCCATGTTGAGAAAAGACAGATGATTCTACTCCAAAACACCTTGAAAAATACATTTGTTTCTTGTTTCCCGAATAGCATAGATAGTAGAAAACAAAATGAAGGTCGAAGATGCCTTGAAGTAGCCGGGGATAGTCATAGGGATGCAAAACAGATTTCTGGATGTGGAACTTCACACTGAGGTAGCTTGGTTTACCATTTTGCCCATATAGAAGAAATCAACTCACAGTTACTAAAAATGTGCTCAATATCCTTTTTTCCACTCCTAGAAAGACAGCATTAAGATGGCGAGAGGCAATGATTAGGGAGCTTTTTTTGAATTTGCTTACAAGTTAATTTATCCATGCTAATTAGCCATCCTAGGATTTTTGCTTTAGCGGGAGCTTTGGATTCCCATATGAAGGGGATAGTGGTAGTACACTTATTTTTTGTTGCTTGAGAAAGGGTGGAGAAGAAACGCTTGGGAGATAATTCCCCATTTGAGTCCTTGAACTATTTCCATCTGTCTAAAACCTCCAACAGATAAGCCTCTCTAATAAGAAAATGAGAGTAGTTAATTCCTCCATCTCCAGTTCATTTAGACATCTTCTAAAGTCTAGGTTCCAGCTGTAATTAGCTTCCCACTTCCCCTGGCAGTGGAATCCCTTCAAACACTACTGCACACTATGGCCTTTTGGATCTTGTCAAATTATGAAGTCTACGGAAAGTGTCTCAGAATGAAGTGGGGCCGCGAAAAGTATCTTTCCAAAAAGAATTCTGCTGCCATTTCCTAGTTTCCATCTTATGCTGGGAAGGAAAAGGAGACGAATAGAATGAATAAATTTCAAAAGGGAATGACCTTAAGCCTTAGGGTGGAGACCTGATTGTATTCTGTAGTTGTTGCTACCCTGAATATTGATAATGACTTTAGCCCACATAGAGTTTGACTGAAAAAAATCTTCGGAGCCACTTTGCTGCAAGGGTTATGTTCCTTAGTCTAATGTTGCATAAACCCAGTCCTCCTTGATTAATCTGCTAAGAGACTTGGTTCCAATTCACCAAATAAGCAAATTTATCCTTAACCTTCAGCCGTCCACAAGAAAGTCTTCATGTTCTTCACCACTTCTACAACAACACCATAAGGCATTTTAAAGACAAACATGTAGTAAGTGGGAAGAGCTTCTAGGATAGATGTAATTAGTAGTAGTCTCCACCCTCCAGACAAATAGCTCCCCTTCCATTTTCCTATTTTTTGTTTAATCTTTTAAGTAACTGTCTCCCAAAAATTAATTCTCCTTGGGTTTCCTACCAGAGGAAGGCCCAGATAGTTCATAGGTCAGTTGCTTACCTGCACCCCTATCTTAGTTGCAACTCTTTCAACCTCTTCCTTCTGAATATTAACTCCACCCAAGTGGCTCTTCTTAAAATTAATGTTGAGGCTGGACATGCACGTGGAGGCTTGAAGAACCTTCATCAAAATTTGACAGCTTTTCTCCTCCTTGATGAAGAACATACAATCATCAACATATTGGATATGAGTGAGGTGGACTTTGTCCTCCCCAAGTTCAAACCTCTTTAGACCTTACCTTATGGCTTTCTGCATAATGTCATGAATAGTATCAGCCACTGTAATGTAAATGAAATGAGACAATGGGTCTCATTATCTTCGACCTATAGCTACTAAATCTTTCCTCTAGGTCTTCCATTGATAACAATAAAATGATTTGCACTAACGAGGCATTCTTTGATCCACTTGCACCATTTGTGACCGAAACCCTACTTGTCTGAGACATGAAGAAGGAAGTTCCATCGAAGAGAATCATAAACTCTGGAGAAATTGATTTTTGGGACCAAACGTTCTTTTTTGGAATTTCTATAATGTTCTACTGCTTCGCTGGCTATGAGGATGGCATTCATAATTCGTCTATTCTTGACAAACCCCATTTGAGTTTCAGCTATTGTATTGTGATCACTTCTTTATGTCTATTCACAAGGGTCTTAGTGATGATTTTTTATAAGCTTGTCACCAAGCTTATGGGACAAAAATCTGCCACTACGATGGAGCTATAGTTCTTGGGAATGAGCTGAATGTATGCCTCACTCATCCTTTTGTTGAGGATACGATGCTCATAAAAATCTTTGCATCACCTCCATAATGTCCCTTTTGAAGATATGCCAATGTTTTTGGTAAAAGAGCATTGCAAAGCCATCCAAACTAGGGGCTTTATCTCCTTTACAATTAAACAAAGCAAATTTAATTTCCTCCTCTTTGAAAGGTCTTTCCAACCAGCCTTTTTAATCTTCCAATATGCAATGCCACCAATGCCCCAATGTTTTCCATTTTTATCAGAAAAGACTTCATTGAAATATTGGATGATGGTATTTTGAACCTCCTCGTTCTCTTCATTAACCTCTCCTTCCTCTATCTCCAACTTAACAATGTAAGCTCTGGTCCTTCTAATAGATAATATTATGTGAAAGTACTTTGTGTTAATGTCCCCCTCTTTAGCCCATTTAATTTTCCCTTTCTATCTGGCTGCCCTCTCCAGTCTACATTCAATTTTATGTAAATCCATGATAAGCTAGTTTCTTTGATCCTGCATTTTATGGACGTCTTCCCCCCAGGCTAATTTCCGGTCCACCTCTTCTAAATCTTCAGAGAGAGTGATACGTTTGAGGGCATCTACTACATGGAAATTCTTGCTCAATTCCTCCAGCTTATCTTTGAGGTTCTTCAATTTTAACATGAAAGTGAAGCTGGACCAACCTTTTGCTGCAGGGCTATTCCACCATTGTGTTAGCATCTCTTTGGAGTCTTTCCTATTCGGATAAGAGTGCTCAATTCTAAAAGGAGTAGGTCCCCATTGAAGGCTTAGAGATGTCCAACATAATAGGCCTGATCCAAAGTCAAACATTGCAGTGTTATCAGTCAAGGATAAAGAAAAAAGAGCTTGTATGTCTATGCAGTAATTCTTCTGCAGAAATATGAATTCTCAATGAAAATTCAGACTCCAAGCTACTATTCAAACTTATCAAGAAGAGCACCACACTTCTGGATAAACATCTTTATCTTTGGAGTTAAAGACTTGTAATGGCTTATAATCATGAGGCTCATGTCATGCAGAACGGCTTCCATTTAGTTCTGTGTAGGTAAGATATAGAAGAACATACACTGCATCAGTCAAATTTACAAATTCTCATTTATCATTAGCACCAATCACTTTAGAAAACATCATTCTGTACATGGATGCCCCACAATTAATGACCTGTTGCTCCCAATCTGATCTGATGCCAAAGGGATTCTCTTCAAGCCACTCTTCACTAGCAAAATTGTGTTTATTCTCATTCTTTAGGATGGCTAATTTACCCTTTCCATACATCATAAATTGTTCCTTCATTCTCACTGCAACTGGTTCAACATCAGACTGAAGAAAAACCTACAAAAGAGCAAGAACTGTGAGTTAATGGCTGTAAAGTTTGCTTTACCCTCTATGACTTGCAGACAGTAACGACACACATATTTGTTATGAACCATCTATATCCATCTTTGTGATAGTGGATGACCCCCACCGCAGACTAGGGAACAAACAGTTACTTTGTGTTTTTTTTTTTTTAAATGGAGCATTCTTTCATGACGCGAGTGAAACAGCTACTTTGTGATTGCAAAAAAATAAAAATAAAATAAAAAATAAAAAAATAAAAATAAAATCAAATAAATAGTAGTTGATACCTTCTACTTAGTGCTCTGCAATCTCCATAAGTTAAATAAAGGTATTTCAACAAATGCAGCATTTGAGGCCTGGAATTATTCAAAAAAGTAATCTGGGAATCGCTTAAACATTAACAGACACAAAGATAAGAATACCTTTCCACCAGTTGAAAGAAGATCAGCTATAGCCTCGACTAGTGGCCTCTGCAACATTCTCCATCTATACTCTGGTTTGTTGAAGTCTGGATTTGGACACTAAATGGAAATATTCTTACTTCAGTTTAATCGTCTAAGGACCTCCCTAGTTCATGAATGGTAAAGAACTGATACATTTTCTTCTCACAAGAGAATCGGATAAACTACCAAAGATCCCGGTAAAAACAAGAGTAACACAGCAAAGATATGGAACTGTATCAAAGATTTTAAAATGAAAAAAAGAAAAAAGAAAAAAAAAGAAAAGAAAAGAGGCAGATAAAAAGTAAGTGAAAACAAATATAGGCCTCTTAAAATTGATGGTAATTGGTAAAATAAGACAACTAAGGGCATCTCTCAAGGCAATGTTTCAAGATTTGCGGCACTGTGGCCAGGGACATTGGCTGGAGTTGCAGCAACTTTCCACCACTGCGGTGGTGTGGCAATATCAGTCAATAGGCGTGCAAGTGTTGAATCAGTACAAAATGTTCTCAACCAACAGCAGCAGGTTTTTGATTACTACTTTGCCACTGTAGCAGGACATTAATTTTTCAGATCCATAGGCATCAGATGCAACACCAGCCAATGTTTGCCCTTATCCTACCCAATATTCAGAAAAATGAAAATGAAAGTCTCATTTAAGAGATGTTGGAAGTCAACATTAATTTATCAAGCACAAGGGACGATCATGGTCCAAAACGCAAAGAAGATGTAAAATATAAAATATGCAAAAATTCACTAAAATAATTCAACAAAACTGGAGCATTTGATAGAATGTCTATTTTTCAGTTAAAAAATACAAAAAGTTTGATCAAAATCGACAAAGATTAATTGGCCTCATCAAAATTCAATGAAATTCGATGTAGAAGTAAAAAAGTTATCATAGATAGCAAATAAATACCAGCAATTATATACTATTTTCAACTTCATCAACCAACAAAACAATATAAATTTCAAAAAAATAATTTAGCATGCTAACAAGTTATGTAGTTTATAGGATCTGTTTTACTAAAAAAAGAAGAAAACAAGTAAAATAAATAAAGTTGAAATAAGATAAAAACTATAAATAAATTAAAAAGTTTCCAACATCATCTTCTTTTAATTAACTCTTATAAAAAAAATAAAAAACAATACATTTAAACAATAAACTAATTAATTAAGCATAGTGGAATTCGACCTAACGAAGTATATAGTCGAGATGCAGGTCACAAAATTAAATGTAAATACAAAGCAATCAAATTAAGACCAAAAGCCACCATTTCAAATTTATCAACCCACTTGACAAGGTTGTTATTGTTGTGAAACTTATTGGTACTTTTTGTGTATTAAAAATGTCTATTTGTATTAATTTTTTTGCTTATACTACAATCAATCTAGATGTTTAAGCATATATGCAAAAATTTTCTGAACTTTCTCTGATTTTATGCCTCTTTCGAAAAATTCTCCATGTTGAATTGAACTTCTTGAATTAATTTCAATTTCCAACTGACCGAAGTCAAATTGAAATCAAATTTTCAACCTTGATTTTGATTTTGTTGGTTAAGTAGCACGGTTGTTGAAGATTTTGTACTGATTATCATGATTTGAACAAAGTAACCATTTCCAACCATTTTACCTTGCTCTTCACTGATGAGTTGCTAGATTAATTATGCAGTGTGACTATTTTTCCAAAGCTGGACTATAAATTGGGTTATCAAGTTCATTGCGAGGATTTTCCTAAAACAACCTTTTGGCCACAAATGGAGCATTATGAGTTTTTACTAAATGTTGTTTGTACTCACTAATGCACAAACAACTTTGGAATGGTTGACAAATCGAATATTCCATCCTTTCTTTCTATGTTTGAATTTTTTTTTTTTTTTTAATGATATCTTGGTGAGCCTACTAAACAATATCAATGCCAAGAAATGCCTCTTTGTGGAGTCACAAAAAGAGTAGTTGGATCATTGAATGTCAACCGCAAGAGTTGTCGCTGCCCCAACAAAATTTTGAGATGCTTGAATAGCCTACTTCCAACCAAGTATGTTAAGAGTTACGAGGATTCTTAGGGTTGATGGGGCACTATCACTAGACACTGGGTACTGTGTTCTTTCATGGCCACATACCCAACAGCTTCAAAAGGATGCATTCAATTGGAATGAAGAATCGAAGACTGCTTTCCATAAGAAATAATGCATTGCTCACAAGCTAAGGTGAAGCACTATGTCAATGCCCATTAGCAAGATGTTCATTTCGATGCTGCTGACTTGGTATATATTAAGCTTCAACCTTATAAACCATGTTCCTAGGCTAAGCATGTTACTGAAAAATTGACATCATGATGCATACAACTTTATATGGTGCTACAACACATTGGTCATATTGCTTATAACTTGGAGCTCGCTCCAACTTCATCAATTCACCTAGTCTTTCACCATCTTATATGGTGCTACAACACATATTGGTCCTATTGCTTATAAAGTGGAGCTCCCTCCAACTTCGTCAATTCACCTAGTCTTTCTTCATCATGTTATTGGTTCACTAGAGTCATCTCAACAAACTCGCTCCACTTTAGATGTTGAATTGCAGTGGCATGTAGAGCCAGCTAAGATATTAGGCATGCATGAATCTCCACACGTTGGTCCTTCAATGACTAAGGTTCTCGTGCAATGGCGTAGTCTTCCTCCCTTCAAGGCAATGTGGGAGTTAGCCAATTCAATAGCACACTATTTCCCTCGCTTCCACGTTGAGGACATGGTGTCTCTCATCGAGGGGGAGGGGGGGGGGGGGATAAGGGACCAAGTGTATGCATGAAGAAGGAAGAAAAGGGTTCCAAATAATTGACGTGACAATTGAAAGGAGTGTGTAATTGTTTGGTGTTGCTTAAGTAGAGGAGAGGGTAGGAGAGCCTTCATCCATTTTTTCCAAATAACTGTTAGGAGCAATTCTTTGTGTAGGAGTTCTTGATTCTTGGAATAATAAAATTTGGTTACACTTGTTTGCCCAAAAGACTTTCCCTCCAAAATCAGTTCCTATGAGTTATATTAGTTCAAAATGCATCATATCATAAATTTCGACCTCAGTCTCTACTTTCTAGTATATATATATATATATATATGTATGTATGTATGTATGTATGTATGTATATAAAGCATCAATTTGTTCTTACATAGTTTTTTCAATCAAGACCCTATAATTTCAAGTACTACCCAAGCGCCCCTTTTTTGGTCTTGATTTGAGTACATCTAGACCTCTTTGAGCAACAAGAATCTCTTGATATGTGTTGCTTAAATAAAGGAGAGAGTAGGAGCACATTCGTTCATGTTTTTTGTACTAATTGTGAGGAGCAATTCCTTGTACAAGAGTTCTCAATTCTTCAAAATTATGCAATTTGGTTACCCTTTTTCTTTGAAAAGACTCTTTCCCTCGAAAATCTGTTCTTATGAGTTATATTAGTTCAAAATTAGTTATCAAATATCTCAACCTCATTTTCTACTTTCTAGTATACATAAGCATCAATTTGTTCTTTCATAGTTATTTCAATCAAGGCCCTATAACTTCTAGTACTACCCAAAGCCCCCTCTTTTAGTTTTGATTTGAGTGCATCTAGCCCTCAAGCAACAATAATCTGGTGGACCTCCAAAAGGAGTGCAATATATGACACAAGGAATTGCAACTTTTTGGAAAGTATCTGTAGAAGGCTTAGTTGAAATCACATATGTGATTTTTACAAAGCGGCATTCATTATTGATAGAAAACAGTGTGAAGAACAATAGACATGGCTACTATCATGAATAATGTGTTTTTTAGGCAAATTACGTCCTTTAGGCATTCAAATTAGCATTCTTACAATTTAGGCATGTTTTTGTAATATATCTTGATTTTGGAAAGTCCATTTGCATTCTATTTGTTCATACATGATAAACTTTGCAAGATAATGTTTCAGAATTTTTGCAATAGTTTCTATCTTTGGAGAGTTGGAGGTGGAGTCATGATACTGGGTCGTACCAAGATTTCTAGATACTTTTACAGTTTTTTTTTTTTTTCCAATTTATGACAAATTTGCTATTTCAAAAATTAGAGTCTATTTTAAAAAATTTATGCAAAGGAAGTGGAAGATCAACATTAATAGCATGGACGGAAGAATAGGAAACGGAGAACGGGAAACGGAGTATCGGAAACGGAGAACATGGAACGGGGAGCAGAATAGGAAGAACGGGGTACGGAGGTTCGGAAACGGAGATTGAGAAATGAAGGACCGGGAATGGTGGAAGGAAACAGGGACCTGGACATGAGGGAAGATGGAACGAAAGGAAACTGAGCTACCGCTCAACTCTAGTTGGAGGAACAATGGAACAGTTCGTTGGGAAGGAAGATGAATGGATGAAAGTTAGAAGACGAAGAAAACGTCCCACGTACCAAGGGAAGGGGATGCGTGGAAGCGAGAACGATCTTTCTCGAAACAATCTCCATATCTAGAAGTTATTCTCTTTTGACTCCAAGTTCAAGACCTTTAAGGTCGAGGTGGCAACGCCAACGGGCGATTTCATTATTCAAGAGTTGACCTTCAACGCCACCTACTCACTATCACTCTCAAAGGCTGATATCCCCTGGTTTTCTGCTGAAGTGAAGAACGCTACTGGTGTTTCCAAAAAGGACGAATTTAAGTGTGTTAAATGCTTGGGAACTTATACCGTATTTATTGAAATCTTGACTAACCGACGTGAACGATTTATGAAACTCTCAAAGTTGGTAAGAGGAGCGTTCCAGACCATTTATATCCCAGAAGACCTTAATACGTGGAACAACTTCGTTAAGATATTGGAGGATATAACGAAGGAGATTCACAGCACAGTACCTATGGTGCAAACCAGAGCTTAGCTCAAGAAAACAGCAAGGGAGGAAATGCAAGCATCAGCCAACAGACAATGAGGAGGACCAATCACTGGAAATAAGACAACCAATATGGAGGAGAAGCGAACAGGAAGAAAGTTCCCCTGAAAAAAGATATACGATCAACGAAAGTCAAGATTGTCCATAACTCCGACTTCTTTTCATGGCAGGAGATTAAGGAGGATATTTCCCTTATCCTGGGTAGGGAGCCCAACCTCACTATTTTAAACGCCAGCAAAGCAGTCCTGCAATGCAGGGATGGTCAAGAAACTTCCAAGCTAATGGGCCCATCGCTGAAAGGATTCCTAACAGACATCTCTATACATGAATGGTATGAGTTTGAGCTATGGGAGCAAAGGCAGATAGCCTGTAGAAATAGTTGGGTCGAGGTTGAAGGAATTTCGACGGAGAAGTGGACGCTGAGTTTCCTGGCAGAGGTGGCAGAGAGATGTGGTGGGATGATGGATATTGCGGAGGATACCCTTTCCAACAGATCAAGGGAGCTAGCAATCATTAAACTGAGAGGCCAAGAATCGGGGAATCTATTGGCAAAATTGGAGATATATGATGATGATGGCGTAACGGTGCTGAAGCTCATGGACTTACAGAAGACGTGGGGACCAGAGGTGGAAGAAGCAAGAAAAGTTGATCGGAGAAGAGCAAAGAACAAAGCTCCAACAACAGAGGGTTCCTGGCGAGCAACGGCGACGGAGAAGGCAGAAGGCTCGAGAACGTACTGCGATCAGAGTCATCAACTCGTCAACCAACGTCTGCTGCTGGCGGCCAGGAGTCAGGCGGCAGTCTTCGGTGACGTACACATGCAAAAGTCAGCATGAAAAAGAGAACCATCATTCCGGACACATCCAGTGAGGAGGATGATAATGCATCTCTGGGTCGCTACTAGGGTAGGGAGACAAGCAAAGCAGGTCTAATAGGATCCTAACTAGAAGGTGGGCCCCAAACGCAATTAGCTGGAAATCTGGAACATGAGGTGGGTTTGTCTAAAGATACTTGGGGGCCAGCAACCCAACAGGGGCACCGATCTTCACTTACTCAAGAAGTAAGGCACACCTAGCCAACAAAACAAATGGATCGAGATGACGAGAGCGAAGAGGAGTAAAGGCAAGGACGTAGCGATCGAGAAGACTGACGTTGACTCAGACGGGCTGTCGAGAGGAGTAAGTACAAAGGGGAGACCGAAGTCCCTTTTGATCTTAGGGAGCATGGAAGAGGAAGCCGAACTCAAAAATCTAGAAGCCTTTTCACAACATGATAAGATATGCTTTGATTTACAATTTTTGTCTCTCTCTGATGGGGCAGGTTGTTCCAATGCTCATAAGGACCCCACCAAGCCCCAACCACAAGTCGAGGATCAAGGGGAAGATAATAAGACGCCATGTTACCAAAGTACGTCAGAGAAGCTGCCAAAGGACAAAGGAGAAAGAGAGAGGCGAGTGGCGCGCTTCCTTCATGGGATCAACCTTCAACTGCGACAATTGGAGGAGTCATCCTAGGCCGGCAATAAGGGAAGGGCTACATGGTCTAGATGCGGATCCTTTCCTGGAATATAAGAGGATGCGGATCTACCAGGAAGGTTGTCCTCATCTGATGTACGATCCTTGACGCGAAGCCTAATATCATCGCCCTGCAAGAGAGCAAGAAGTCCGCCTGGCCAGTGGACCTAATAGCTAAATTGTGGAGACGCCGATTCCTTAACTGGGTATGCCTCCCAGCCTCGGGGACGGTGGGGGGCATCTTGATTGCATGGGACACCATAATCTTTGAAGTAATCGACAAATTTGAGGGGCGATTCTCTCTATTGGTCAAGTTGAAAAGCCCAGGGCACAACAACTGGTGGTTTACAGTGGTATATAGACCGTGTTTGAGTAGCGAAAGATTGGAGTTCTGGGATGAACTTGCCACCCTCTCGTCGCTTCTGTCTAGGCCGTGGTGCATCGAAGGGGACTTCAATGCCATTAGGAGACCAGAGGAAAAACGCCAAGGTGAAGCAACAGCTACATCCATGACCCAGTTTGACAACTTGGTCAATGAATTGTAGTTGAGGGACATTGATCTGAAAAATGCTAAGTACACATGGACTAATAATAGGGAACAAGCGACCTTATCTAGACTAGACAGATTTCTAGTCAATCCCTCGTGGGACACCATGTTTCCACTCTCTTCCCACTACACCATGCCCAGAACAACTTCGGATCACTGGCCCATCGTCCTTGACTTCCAGCCTATGGAATGGGGCCCCACTCCTTTCAAGTTCGTGCATGAATGGATGGACAAGACGGATTTTCAGGAAAACTTGCAGAGGTGGTGGAATAAACCTGTTGAATACCAATGACAAGGGTACAGGTTCATGCAGAAACTCAAAAACCTGAAAATGGAATTGCGAGGGTGGAGCAGAAATTTCTATTCCGAAGACTGTTGCGAGTAGGCCAGGCTAACGAAGAAACTAAAAGAGATCGATGATTAGATAGAGTTATCCGAAAATTCCAGTGATAGGAGAGAGGAAAGGGCTTCCCTTCTGTCTCAGCTCCACCAAATTGATCTCCTAATTGAAAGAGTTGCTCGCTAGAAGGCCCGTATCAAATGGGTAAGGGAAAGAGATGTCAACTCGAAATTCTTCCATCGAATTCTCTCTATGAGAAGGAACCGCTCTATTATCACAAAGCTAGAAGCAGAAGGAGGCAGAGTAGTTGAATCAATGGCAGAAATCGAGGATCACATCCTATCTTATTTCTCTCATTTATACTCTAAACCCAATACATCAAAAATGGATCGTTGATGGTGTTGACTGGAAACCTATCTCGGAAGACCAGAGTTGTTGGCTAGAACAGGCATTCTCAGAGGAGGAGGTTAGAAACGCAGTATTCCACTACGATGGGGAAAAGGCTCCAAAGCCGGATGGCTTCTCCATGATGTTCTATCAGAAAAATTGGGCAGTACTTCGCCAGGACATGCTCAGCACGGTGAATGAATTCCACAGATCCAGCATTATCAACAGATGTACAAACGAGACTTATATCCAGCTTATCCCCAAGAAAAGCAGTTCCATTAAAGTAGAAGAATTCCGGCCCATAAGCTTGGTTACCAGTCTCTACAAGATAATTGCTAGAGTTCTGATGAAGAGATTAAAGGAAATTATCATAGACACAGTAGTAGGAGAGACACATATTGGATGCGGTGCTTATAGCAAATGAAGTTGTCGAAGATTATAAGGACAGCCACAAAGAGGGGTTAGTAGTGAAGATCGACTTCTCAAAGGCCTATGATTCGATCAGATGGCACTACCTCTTACGTGTCCTGAAAAAAAAGGGTTTTGGAACCAAATGGTGCAATTGGATTTTGGGTTGCATATCCTCAGTTTCTTACTCAATCATTGTTAACGGTAGACCAACGGGGAACATAAAGGCTTATAAGGGGGCTGAGACAGGGTGATCCTCTCTCTCCATTCTTATATATTTTGCAGCATACAGCCTCCAAGGTATCTTGTAGAACGCAAAAGCCCATGGACTGCGAAGGTTCGAGGTGGGGGCGAACAAAACCAGTCTCTCGAATCTCCTTTATGCTGATGACTCTCTCTTCTTTCTCAATAATGATAAGTACAGTTGGAAAATGCTTAGGGGAGTCCTCGAAAGTTTCTCCTTAGTCTCGGGCTTAAAAATCAATTTTCACAAGAGTTAGATTGCAGGTATCAATCTAACAAGGTCGGATCTCTCCCATGCAGAGCGCATTCTGAAGATTTCTGCAGGCCGCTAACCTATGAAATACCTGGGCCTTCCTTTAGGAGGGAATTGTAAAAAAATTGTCTTTTGGAACCCTGTAGTTCAAACAGTCAAGCGCTGCATCGAGGGATGAAAAGGCAACTATCTGTCAAGAGGGGGTAGATTGCTTCTTGCTAAGATAGTTTTGGAAGCATTACCATCGTACTACATGTCTATTTTCCAAATGCCAGTAACTGTTAGAAACGAGATTGAGAGGTGCATCAAAAAGTTCTTAAGGAAATCTGAAAGCACAGAGAAACCCCAATTCTTGGTCAATTGGAAAAAAGTCTGTAAGCAAAAGGACAGAGGAGGTCTGGGTGTAAGAAACATGGAATTCAAAAACTTAGCCCTATCTGCAAAATGGTTATGGAGATTCTCGATAGAACAAGCTTTCTTATGGAGAAGGGTTATTAGCAGCATCCACGAGACCTCACACAATGATATGAAAACAGGGCTTAAGAATAGGACAGCAGGAAGGTCCCCTTGGAAGTCTATTTTTTCGATTGACCCCAGGTTCTTGACTGAAATTCAATGGAGACTAGGCAATGGTATGAAAATTCGGGCAGGGGAGGATACATGGAGGGTACGATGACCCTTGAAAGAAGATTATCCTAGGCTGTATAGACCAACTATACATTCGGAGGCCACCTTGTCTCAGATGAAGAGCAATGCCATGGAAAACTCTCATACTAGTCCATGCTGGAACTTCAACTTTAGGAGAGCTCTGAAGGAAGAGGAAATTGAGAAACTTACTGACATGATACAGAGACTGGATCAAGTGTAGTTCGTGGATAGAGAGGACTCTTGGAAATAGGAAGGAGAAGACAGTGGAACCTTCTCCGTTATCCTGCTATGATGCGTTCTTAGGGCAGGATGACACAGACCATGGAAACAGAGTTGAGAACATATTTGATATTATATGGAAAACCCCGATCCCTATGAAAAATAAAATTTTGGCTTGGCTTGTGACTTTAGGCAAATTAAACTGCTCAGTTCAATTGCAGTTAAAAATGCCTAATAGATACAGTTCTCCTTCTTGGTGTTGTTTGTGCAGGAACGCTGAGGACGATGTACTCTACCTTTTTTGGCATTGCGAGACTATGAAGGATGTTTGGGAAGTGTAGCGCAATCTTCTCTCGGCATTACTTCTTCCGACAGAGGATGTCCTCACTATCTCCAGTCCGAATTCGACTCCACAAAGGCTGAAGTGATAATGGTTGCTGATTAGATTTGCAGTTTGGACAGCTATTTGGGATCATAGGAATAGTTTTATATTTAGGAACTTAGTAGTTGATATTACAAAGAACAATCTATCTATTTGCAATTTGGGTTTCTAATTCTAAATGGGGAGGTGGGTATTCCCTTGGGGACTGGATGAGAGGGTGACCCTCAATTTTGCAACTCCTCATGTAATGTCTACCTTGTTTTGTTTGGACACCTCGTCCACCTTTCTATTATTATAATAAAATTTCTAGTTTCTACTTCAAAAAAAAAAAAATTAGAGTTTATTTAGAGGTTTACAATTTGTGCTTTGCCCATTTAAGGCCATTATATGTGTTAATTGAAGGTAAATTAAGTCTTTCTTAATGAAAGTATAGGTAGAAACAGACTAAATTTTTATTGAAATTTCAGTTTCTTCCTCTTTTCTCATTGTTTCATTGAATTTACAAGTTACAGAAGGTGTGATTGTCATTTTCCCTACTCACACCTTGCACTAGAGTCACACACATGAGGTGGGATTCAAGCTAGAGCCTCCTACTTCAAACCCCAACTTGGCTTTTGCCTGCCCTTGTAAAATAACTTGGTTGTTTTAAGATGGATCTTGCAAACTGAACGTTTGAAAAGCCACCTAAAAACAACACATCATTCGACTAAGGCATATTATTTCATCACCACTTTGAAGAAAATAATAGTATTGTATCACTGTTAGAGAAATAAATGCAAATGAAAAAGCCTCCAAATTCACACCAATGTGGTAGATTTTTGGCCCTTCCTAATCTGCAGAAGAATAGAAGGAACATTTTCCTATTTAGCTGAAATCAAGAGTCTATGTCTGAAAATATTAAAAAATACAGATGTCTTTCACTAATTTGAACATCATTTTTTTTGAGACCATAGCATCCTTCCCTTATGATCCAACTAATTCACGGGGTCCCCCACACACAAGAACAGAACCAGGAGGTACAAGGCATAATACAGGCCTACCCCCTTGAGGAATTTGGAAAAGTTCAAGGAGAAGGTTGAAAGTTGAACCCATAACCTCCTTCGTCATGACCCTTTCTCCCAACCATCCAGCCAATTCCCTGGTGGGTCACTAATTTGAACATTATGCCCCAAAGGATTAACCATAAATTAATGATCAACAATCAAAACATCAGAATGCAAATAGTTGAATTCTTTTTTCCAAAGAAACTAAGGACATTATATATGTATGCGTAATAAGTGAGAACGTGTAGAACAGCATGTCTACAGGAACATAAAAAATATGTAGATAATAGATGCACAGAAAGAGCTGGTAAAGACATTGAGGTTGCAGAAATACCATAAGCAAAAGATGAATCCAACATTAATGATTATATAAGAGACTTAAGATACCTGTATTGATACAAGAACCAATTCTCCAGGGTAGCTAGAAACTATTGACCGGAAAGTGGATGTTGCATTGGTTGCAATGAAGTGTCTTGAGGCAAAATAGACCCACATAAAACACATATATTATTAATAGGGAAATAATGTCACTAAATTACGAGCAATAGGTTAGAAATGAGTTTTAAGTGATCAAAAGATACAGAAATGAGAAAACTAACAATAGCAACAATGTAATGGAATTATGAATGTTGCAACCTATGGTAGCATCTACATGTTGAGGGAAACATAGACAGAATGCAGAATTGCAGATTACAGACTATCTCAACGAAAACAGTGGAGTCCATTAAAAAAAACTAACTAAAACAAAAAATTAAGATAAATTAAAAAAAAAAATCCCATCTCACTGAAATGCTAAGCAAGGACTTTGGAAGATTGCAAGAACCATGACTATGAATTATGCAAGAAAATTTTTCCTAGATTTTGCGGCAATCTATGTAATTTTGGAACGCAATTTATCAAGAAAATATGTACATGGCTATGAATATTAATTTAGATAGCTCCTTAATTTCAGGGATCCATTATATAGTAAGTGAATTTCCAGTGTTCTAGACCAATTGTATGGATAGCAGTCTTTATACAAAGTTAATCTGTCAGGACCCTTATCACCCCAAAAGAACTGGCATAGTAACCTAATTAGTCGTTCTCCACCAACAAACTTGATAAATTACTGCTAACTCTGTCCATCCATCAACTAAACATTAAACTATCCTTGACCAATTCACCTCTACATTAATCCCATCGCTTAAATTTAATCAATATCACACCACTTAACACTAAATTAAATACAAAAATGGCATTTACTGATATCAATACATCCATTACACTTACTGGAGCCATGTACATGGTGTTACAAAATTGGGGTCATTACATAATCCTCCAACATTATTTCCAACATAATTTAATTTTAATTTTCCCACAGAATTAGTGCCGATCAGGCATTTGCAACAAAAACCAGGCTTCATTTCCATAATGTAATCATATAAAGGATTCATTTCCATGTTGTTAAGAGCTTTTACTAAGTGTTCAATATATCAACTATTCAAATTCTAGTCCAACTTCAGGTCCTTTCATCTCTTTAGAACACCAAAGTAGGGAAAGATTGAATTGCTAAGAGTACTGATGAGAAACTAAATAGGTGTCACCATAATGAACAGCAAGAATAACAAAACTAGAGAAAATAAAGAACATAATTCATTACTATAAAAACTAATCAACGCATAATAATGATAAAATGGATTACAAGAGTTTAAAGCAGCCACTACTTCTTTTCTTTCCTGAATCTGTTCCAAATATACACCACCAAGGAGATGGCGTGGTGGTCTACTCCGGGTCCACGCTCCCAAATTGTCACGGATTCGAGTCACCAAGGGGCCATCCCTTGAGTCTCTCGGGTCTTGGTCTAGCGGCGGATGGGGGTACCCCATGGTGGATTAGTCGGGCACAGGTTTGGATATCACCATGTTATATTTAAAAAAAATTAAATAAATAAAATAAAATAATAAAAAACTGTTCCAAATATACCTGGCTTGATGCAATTAAGTATGATAATAATAAACACTTTATGCATAAGATTTATTTTGAGGGAAAAAAAATTATATATAACTAAAATTCTTTAACTTCTTATTAGATAACTAAAGTTAAAGGTAAGTATCATTAGATAGCTATTATCAAGAATGTTTACATATTTCTCAAATTTTTTCAAGGAAAGGACCCTTTCTTACCTCCTAAACAATGAATTGGCAAAATGAAAGTTACTGCATTAAAATTGTCACAAAGTGCTTTAAATATTTGCCAAAGATAGATACATGTGCAGCATGGAAAGAGCCAAAAGGGTGAAAAAGATCCAAGAAATATAACTGGAAAATTTGGTCATATACAACGTGTCATTCAAGTGGAAGTTCGGAGCTCTCTTAAACACCAGAATCCAAAGTGATTGACAACTCAAGTTATGTCCATGATTTATCAAGTTTTCATTAGTTCACCTTAGCTAAGTGGCTGGTGGAATACCCTAAGGAAGATCAAGTTGTACATAAATGAATATTGCAACTAAACAAAAAATAAGAATAGCAGGAGTTAGGGACCATTGCACAGTGCCAGTTGCCATTAGAAAAGTGGGATGATCTATCGCCAATGGTGAATGTAGAAAAGAACAAAGAGAATTGGAAACTAAATTCTATGACTAAATCTTGGGAAAGTCAAGTCCTAGAGTTCAATTCCCACAAGAAACTCAAGGGTGGCTTTCGAGAAGTGGGTTGCAGTAGTTGGGCCTCAGAATCCACAGAGAAGAAGGGGCCCACGGAAGGTGACACAGATTATCTGCTTGACAGCAAGGACGAAGAAGAAGATGTCTTGGAGTCGCAGTTCAAAGTCAAAACAGAAGGCAAAGTGGATGCAACAGAGGAGAGCATGGGTTCATCTTTAGCAAGTGAAGAAATCTGAAGATAAGTATGAAAAGGAGGATCAACTAACAGCTAAAAAGGTACGCTCTTTAATCCTAATCCCCACCTCTTACTCTCAATCACCATCTCTAAGTCTAGGGAAGGGGGTGGAAGTTGTGGAAAAGGGCAAGAAGTGGAAGAAGGGCAACAGGGTCAAAACAAGGATAAAAAAGGGGAGGAAGAAGAAGTGGCACAACTGAAGCAGTTTCTTCAAGAAATAGATGTGAACTTGATAGACGAAATTCTCAGAGGTTAAAGTTGGAGATCATATGGGTGGTTCAGTCATGATGCAGATCATTTCCAGGAACATTAGATGGGTTGAGTCTAAACAAAAGATGGATTCATCAAAAGGACAATTGGTGTAGCCAAGCCAAACATAGTGGCACTGCAATAAACCAAAAAGTTTGCCTTATCTCATGATATGGTGGGGCAACTGTGGAGAATTAGATACACAAATTGGGCAAGTGCTCCAGCAACAAGAGCCTCAAGAGGGATGGTCATCATGTGGGATATAGGGTCAGTGGAGGTGGCGGAGATGATGCAGTTGGATTACTCAATCTCTATTAAGGTGAAAAGAGAGGAAGGTTGCTACTGATGGTTCACATCCATTTATGGTCCTTCTGAAAAGGGGACAAAGGAGTTATTCTGGGAAGAAGTGGCTGCTTTATCAGTCATCTGCTCAGGGACTTCAATGCAGCTAGGAATCCTAAGGAAAGATCTAATGGTTTGGGCTATGATAGGGGAATGTTTCAATTTGAGAAAGTAGCCAACCATCTAAGACTAAAGGAGGTTGAAAACTCAAGCTTCCCCTTCACCAAGTCTAATGGGAGACAAATTAACATAATGTCCAGGGTTGATAGGTTTTTGTTTGCTGTGGAATGGGAGGAGATGGTGAAAGGAATTAATCAAACAATTTTGGAAAGACATACTTCAAACCACTGGCCCATGTTGTTGGAAACAGAAACTGTAAGGTGGAGCCCTTCCTCATTCTGATTTACAAATGTCTAGCTGCAAAATAAGATTTTGAAAGAAAAAAAATGGTGGTTTGGTGGTCTCAACTACAGGTTGAGGGGTGGGCAAATTTCAAATTCATGAGAAAGCTAAGGGGTTTGAGAGATCATATTAAGAAATGGCAATTTGAAAGGAGAGTGGCAGAGGATACTAAAAGAAGGAAGTCGGTGATGGAATTAGAAAACTTATGGTGGAAATGGAGCGAAGTTATAGGGGGTCCAACGAGATGCTAACAAATGGAGAATAGATGCAGCAAAATAACATAATTTGACAAAAAAAAACTAAAGAGCAGCAAGGCAAATGGCTAGAATCAGATGGACCAAAGAAGGAGATGTTAATACAAAATACTTTCACAAAATCTTATCTATTAATAACTTGTAATGAGTCTTATTTTCGGACACCAAGTTAACGGATTCAATATGTATTTTCTCGAATTTCTAATGAAAATATATGAATTTTCTCTATTTTTTTTCAATTTTATCCATTTACATGAAAGAATTAAAATTAATTGAGAAAATTTATGAAAAATTAAGGAAATTTCCTTTTAATTGTTTAAATTGGTATTTAAGTAAGAGAGTGACACATAGTGATTAAAAGTGTCCAAATTGATTGGCAAACAAAATTAAATTTCCAAAAAAAAACTTAGGGGCTGAGTTTTAAGAAAAGAAAAACAAAAGGAGAGAAATGACATTTGATTAATTAATTAAAGAAAATCACAAATTAAGACTAGTTAGTGGGTGGTTAGGTTGGTTAGTTGGGCATCCCATGGACTGCCACCATAGCCCAAGATGGTGTGACAAATAGCAAGTGTTATGTCAACAAACACAAAATCTATCTCTATATTCATGCCCCCTCTCAAATCAAATCACACTTGCACACACACACACACACCCACCCAAAAAAAAGGACAAAAAAAACAAGAAAAATTGCAGAAATTCTGCAACTCCATGACCGAACCAAGAGAGGAGGAAGATGGGGGAGGTTGAGCTTGATTTTTCTCCAAGATTGAGTGGGTTTTGGGAGAGTGAAAATTAAAGAGGAGAGTAAGTTGTACAAATTAGTTCATTTGCAAGAGGAATGGTGATGAGGGAACACTCATGAGGATCAATAACTCCATGGCACTTACATTTTGATTTTGTGTGATAAATTCTTCTTCCAAATGTGTTCCATTTATGACTTCATGTAATTGATGATGAAATTGATAATAAATATTGTCTGTTGGCCAAGTTTGGTGGACCGTCCAGCAAGGAAGCGCTTGAAGACGGTGGTTTTCATGGTGATAAGGTGTTGAGAAGACAAGGATTGAAGCAAGAGGAAGGGTGTTTGAATGTTGTGCAAGAAGGTATACTCTCTTGCTTATGTTAGGAATTGATTGATGGTTAAGTGCCATGCTTTATTTGCCCTTGAGTGTGGCTATACCATTGGTATACCATGAAGTTTTGAGAGAAAATATTAGCAAGGAATGAAAATTCGACTTCGCCCCAAGCTTCGACATTTAAAAATTAGAATTAATTCTAAGAGTTCGAAAAATTCGAAAGAATTTTTGTAAAAATTTATCAAGTTAGACAAATTCAAAAAAATATTATGTAAGTGCTAAAATATGGACAATTTTATTAAAAATACCAAAAACAAACATAATAAATATATTTTACATATAAAAGTATACATGTAATGGTTTTGAACATGTATTTTAACAGTAGTAATGTTTTATGCACATCAAATGTGTTAACTTAAAACTGTTAGAGAAAAGAAAGAAACAAAAAAAATTTATCCTCAAACCCTAATGGTCTTGCGTGGTTTTCCTTTCTCTTTCTTTTCTCGACGTCTCTTCTCTTAGGCTCTTCTCTTAGGCTCTTCTCTTAGGCTTTTAGCTTATTTTTCTCTTATTACTCTTCTGTCTATCGTCTCTTCTTCCAAGTTATAGTTTGTTCTTCCTTTTTTTTTGTGCACTACATAAATTCTTTCATTAAAAATACTCTTTTTCACAACTTTTATACAATTTTTTTCTACAAAAATCTTCAAAACTCAAATTTTAAGTGAACTTTGCTAATTTTTTGAAGATTTCGACGAAATTTTGTAATTTTATAATTAACGGTGAACTTCGTTTCGATTGTCCAAATTACCTAATTAATTCGGCTAATTTCGACAAAATTCGTCTAATTTTCATACCATGAATATTAGATGCTAGCGGCTGGAAATTAATTTGAACTAAAAAACAAAAAAAAGAAAAATGGATGGTTTTTTGAGCTATATACCATGTTAGGGTCTTATAAATTATCAAAGCATGATGTATAATTGGATACCATTGAGAATTTCATGAAATTTTGATTGTTCGTGGCTGAATTATTTGGGTATGTTGCTGAAAAATTTATTAGCTTGAAGTTTAAAATGGTTTTGAAAGAATTATTACGCTATAATGTAGTGCAATATCAAACTTTGGTGCATAGTTACGTTTTAAGAGAGAGAAATCATGAAAATGATATGTATATGCTGCTGGAAATTTCGCTTAGGCATGGTTTTCAAAAGGTCTTAGATATCATAACATGCTTAGATGTTGTAGATGAGAAACATTTTATGCATGATTGGTTGGGTAACTAATCAAGAGTATTTGATGATCAATATGTTGGATTTAAAGGATGTTGCTCACTGTTTTGGACTTGCTAAATGGTTCATGTAACATTGGATTGCATTCATGTTGTTGATAAGCATGTTATTAGGCTGGAATTAATTGAATTTTGTGTTGAGCAATCAATTAGGTTCCAATCATGTTGGATGGCTTGCAATTACACACTGTTCGGGTTGCTAGATAATTCATGTGACCTTAATTTAATCTCAAATTATGATTAATCATGCCATAAGACCTTGCAAGTGAAGGAGATATGAATTGGGTGAGATTGAAATTGTTTTTATTGGATTCATGATCAAATAACCAAGCTAATGGTACTGTTTTGAGTATGATTAAATGATGAGATTTGTGTAAGGTGTGTTTTACATAGTATTATTGCGAATGAGAACACATTTTGTTTGAATGGTATCAAAAATCTTGCCAAAAACAAGAAAATTGTGATTTTCTCAGAAAAATCTGCTATGATGTTCTACTTCTACACTTGGTGTCCAGAATTTTTAAAAATAGTTAGACTTGTCCTATTTATGCAAAATGTGATGGGTTGGTTTCCAAGTTAGTTAGGAATCTCCTTAAAATTTTGCAGCCCAAAATCAAGCCTAAGTAGGAGGATTTCGCACTTTACGCGTTGACTGCACTGTTTTTTGGCCATGGGTTGACCCAAAGTGGACTGAGGGTTGACTGGCTTTAACCGAGTTAACCGAATGGTTCAAGTTTGACCAAGTAGACCAAGTAAGATAAAAGTTGACCAAATAGGCTAAAGTTCCGTGTTAACCCAACTAGAACAGTTTGACCAAGTTAACCCTCCAATTGATTGAAAATCATAGAGTAAAAAATGAGCCACAAATTGAATAAAGACTAAAAGACATATAAAATTTGCGTAGGGACGGGTGCAAGTGGGGGACGACCGGTGACGATGAGCATGCTAAGAGTCAAGCATCCTGGTGAGCAGTATTTTCTGACTTATAGTTTCAAGCTTATTATTTCATACATAATCAAATGTTTACTACATATTGAATGCATTCATTGATTTTATACAAAAAAAATGGTTTATAAATATAAAATAATGGACCGACTGTCAAGATTTAGGCTTAAGTTAGGGTATTATGAGGCATCAAGGACCTCACCGCAGTGTTGAGCCGATCCCATGATTGTGTAATGAGATTTGACCACCTGCGTTAATGTGTTGTGGTACATCCTGAGCCGATCCTTAGACTATGTGTAAGAATACGCCTAATCATTTGGATAACCTACTCGAAAGTTTATTTACTGCCTGGAGGGCTACGAAAAGCCTCAACACATGTTGTTTTCATATAGAATTGTTTTATAAAAAGGTGCACACCTGCATTGTGATTTACAAAAATTATGAGTTGTTGCATTCGCTCGCATATTATTACTATGCATAGCATACACTATTCTATCACTATTTTTATAGAATGTTTATTTTAAATTTTAAATTAGACTACATCATTCACTAAGCCCTTAGTAGATAAATTGGACTCACTACTCTAACATTTCATGTCTGTCAGCTACTGAAAAGGAAAAAGGGGTGGTCATTGCATAGTCACGCATCTTCCTTCTATTTGGTAAGTTCCTCTCCGTTGTTTATTGTTCTGAGAGTAGATTGATGTATATGGGTGAGGAACTTGTAAATAATCGTTTATAGGTACTTCCACTACTACTTCATTTTGAGGATAACTGTGCATGTCTACCTTTTTGTATAACTTTAATTTCTGTTGTGCATGCCTTAATTACTTCCGCATTTTTTATGATTGTATGATTACTCTAATGGTATTGTGTATAGCGTTGAGAATGAAGATTAACAGTGTTCTGACAAGCTCAACTTGCAAGTAGGTTTGTCAAGGCACTTTGCCAGTCGGTTCGCCCTTTATCTTAAAAAAGGGATCTCGATAAAAAACTAGAAGCCAAATTATAAGAATTGAGAAAGAGGACAGTCATTGAAGATGAGCAGGATATAGAGAAGTAATTGTTAACTATTTCGGCAACATTTGTAGTAATAGTGATTGAAAAAGAAGGGTTTTAAGAAGGCTTAGATTAGTCTCCCCATCAAAAGACAGGCTAACAACTAGTTTGGAAGACCTTTTGAAGACGAGGAAATAAGGAAGGCAACTTTCGGCACTGAAGGAGACAAGGCACCAAGGTAGACAATTTCACCATGGAGTTCTATTAAGAAAATTGAAGTCTTACTAAAGAAGACCTTATGGAGGTGATGAAGTCTATGAGGATTGTGTTGTCAATAAAGTCATAAATAAGTCATACTTGTTTGGTTGCCAAAAAGGTCAACCTAATTAGGGTGGAAGATTTTAAGCCCATAAGACTCTTGACAAGTGCCTCTAAATTAATAACTAAGACATTAGCCAATAAGTTGAAGAAAATTATTCAACAAACGATTGAGAGACTCAAATGGCTTTTGTCAAAGGAAAACAAACAACCAATGCAATTTTGATTGCTAATGAAGGTGGGTCTGGCACAAACAATGACGGGCCCATCCAAGTGTCTGGGCATCCTGGTTCGCAAACGGATGAGGCCCAGGAGGTAAGTGGGCCTGGCCCAAAGAAATTAGAACTTATGCTCCCAATTTTGGACCAATAGTCCTATGGGCGGGCAGAACGAAGCCCACGGAGACATTCAGACTAGCCCCCTCTGCGCACATACAGTAGAAACAAAGGGAATCGGGAGCGATCCAACAATAAATGGATTGAATTGACAAGCTCGACTAAACGCAAAGGAAAGGAGGTTATTTGTGTTGAACCCTCGTCCGAGTCGGAAGAAATGATTGCGGTGACGCCTCTGTCTAGTTCCCCCTGGCCGAACAGAAACCTTAGAATAGCTGACACAGGCTCTGGGGCGATGCTCACTGGAGATGTCCCCCGAAATCCTAAGGTACGTTCAATAATTAGATTTCCCTCTCCTGTTGATGTTGCAGGATGTCAACCTCCCATTTTAGAGTATGTTTTTCCTCGGTAGCCCATGTTCATGAAGATGGAAGAAGTGGAACCCTCACACCAATGGTGTCTCTCAAGTGACCATAAGGTCCAAGATGGGAAAAAAGAAGCCAAAAGAGTAGCGAAATTCCTAAAGGAGATTGATATCCAGCTTTTTCAATTGGCTCTCGCTGGGTTGGGTTTTTAAAGATTCAATGCAGATTTTATCCTGGAATGTTAGAGGCTGCAGATCTCGGGACAAGAGATGCTTGATCAGGAGTACTATCCTTGCAACTAGCCCCCACTTGATCACTCTCCAGGAAACTAAGAGGGTTGAATGGTCCCCCGATCTTCTTGCTCAAATTTGGTGAAGACGCTATCTTAAGTCGATCTCTCTTCCTACATCAGGCTCTGCAGGGGGCATCCTCATAGCGTGGGATAACAGGATCATTGAGGTTTTAGAGTCTTTTGCTCAGCAGCATTCTTTATAGATCAAAGTTCATGGCCCAAGAGATTCCTTTTGGTGGTTCTCAGCGGTGCATGACCCTCCTTTTAGGGAGGACAAGGTAGCATTTTGGGATGAATTAACTGCACTATCGATCCTATTTTTCGGGCCTTGGTGCATAGGGGGAGATTTTAACGCCATCAGAAGGGTGGAGGAGAAGCTGAACTGCACCTCGTTCCTCTGTTATGACGTAGTTCGACGATCTGATAAATGAGCTTAATCTCAGAGACATCAAGCTCTTTCACTCTACATGCACTTGGACCAACAACCGTGACCAAGTGGTCCTCTCTAGACTAGATAGATTCCCAGTCAACTTGTCGTGAGATACTCTATTTCCTTCCTGCCATCATTCTACCCTTAAACGAATTATCTCGGATCACTGGCCTATACTCCTCGATACCTAGACGATGTCGTGGGGTCCTACCCCTTTCAGATTCAAGCATTCCTAGATGGACAGAAATGACTTCAAGGACAACATAAATTTGTGGTAGAACAAGTCGATTAACGATTCCTGGTCGGGTTACACATTTATGCAAAAACTTAAATGTCTCAAGCTTGACTTGAAGGAGTGAAGCAAAAATTTTAGTTCAAAAGACCTTAAGGAAAAGTTCTCTGTCTAAGAAGCTACAAGAGATTGACAGTTAGATTGAGCAAACCGGTGATTCTCATGGGCGAAAGGAGGAAAGAAACCACATTATGCAGCAGTTGACGATGATTGACAAAAGATTGGATCTAGCTGCTCACTAGAAAGCCAGAATCAAATGGGCTAAGGAGGGGAATACTAACACTAAGTTTTTTCATCATATCTTATTCTTTCGAAGGGCTCAGACATTTATCTCCAAATTAGAGCTAGCTGACAGATCCTCCTAAAACTCTCCCGAAGACATCCAACAACACATTATTAATTATTTCTCTAAGATTTTCTCAAATTCCAAAGCCCTCCATTGGGCCACAGAAGGGATTGATTGGAGTCCCATTTCTGATGATCAGAAAGAATGGTTGGAACAGCCTTTTACAGAGGAGGAAGTTAGGGAAGCTGTGTTTAGTTGCAAAGGAGAGAAAACCCCAGGTCTCGATGGTTATTCTTTGCTTTTTCACCAAAAGAACTAGCCCCTGCTGAAATAGGATATCATGCATACAATTGAAGACTTCTACTCCTCAGAAGTTGTCAATAAATGTACCAATGAGACATACATCCATCTCGTTCCCAAGAAGAGCAATCCGGTGAAAGTGGAAGATTACCATCCCATTAGCCTGGTAACCAGCCTTTACAAAACTATAGCCTGAATCTTTAAAAAAAAAAAGACTCAAAGAAGTAATTCAAGATACTATAGCTAAAAAGCAAATAGGCTTTGTCAAGCATCACCACATCTTTGACGTTGTTCTGATAGCAAACGAAGTCGTAGAGGATTGTAGGGTTCGTCATAAAACAAGATTGGTCATCAAAATTGATTTCTCCAAGGCGTATGACTCTGTTCGATGGAGTTACCTGCTCTATGTGTTGAAGAAAAAAGGTGTTGGGGTCAAATGGCGTAGATGGATTTGAAGCTGCATTTCCTCAGTTTCCTATTCGATTGTCATCAATGGTAGGCCAAGAGGAAAATTGCTACTTCTAAAGGTCTGAAACAAGGTGACCCTCTGTCTCTTTTTCTCTACATCCTGGGATCTATGAGGATTCATCTAACTCACCTTATTTATGCAAACGACTCCCTCTTCTTCTTGAACAATAATGTTCGTAGCTGGAACATGCTCTCGAAGGTGTTAGAGAGCTTCTCCCTAATCTCTGGCTTGAAGATAAACCTTCACAAGAGCTAATTGGTAGGTGTTAACCTCTCTGACTCGATGCTAGCTCAAGCTATCAAAAGCCTGGGTATCTCTGCCAGTAGCTAGCCTATGAAGTATCTCGGCCTTCCCTTGGGAGGCAATCCTAAGAAGTTTTCATTTGAGGCCGCTTATGCAGACTATTAAGAAGAGAATCCAAGGTTGGAAGGGCAGCTACCTTTCCAGAGGAGGGCGGCTACTACTAATTAAATCCGTTCTGGAGGCCCTCCCTCATATTTTTTTTTTTTTTTTGAAAAGAGACTATTGTATTAAAAGATAATAAAAGATCCTCATGAGATATCAAGGCCCTATATACATTAAAAGTACAGACTATTCAAGATTTTTGCTCCTTGACATAGCCAATCTCCAAAACGGTATCCTTTTCCTAGCTTAGTACAAGAGACCCAAGTAGAAAAAAGTACATTGGAACGTTTCCAAATAGCTATATTTAATCTAAACCTATCCAAAAAGAGTCTTTTATTTCTTTCTTTCCATACTGTAGCCCTCCCTCATATTTCATGTCCATCTTTCAAATGTCGGCGTCTGTCCACAAGGATATTGAAAAGAATCTCAGGCATTTCTTCTAGAAAGCTAAAAATTCAAAGAACTCACAGTTCCTAGTCAGCTGGAAGCAGATCAGCCAACTGACTGATGACGGGAGCCTAGGTTTGGGAATTCTTAAATTTAGGAATCTTGCTTTAGCGGCCAAGTGGTTGTGACGGTTCCTTGGGGCTTCGCACCTCCTTTGGGGGGGAAAGATCATTGACAGTATTCATGGTTCCTCTCCTAACGACATGGTCGTAGGCCTGAATGGCAAAGTTACTGGCAAATCGCAATGGAGATTCATCCACTCCATATATTTGCAGTTCTTTAGGCAAATTCAGTGGAAAGTGGGCAACGGGAAGTGGATTAGGGCTTGGGAGGACATTTGGAATGGGCAGATCTTCTTAAAAGAGAAATTTTTGAGACTTTTCAAATAGGTCCAACATCCCTCTGCTACTCTTTTTCAGCTTCGTTCCAGAAGCCAAGGCCAAAATGATCCTCATGCTAGCTGGATTTTGAACTTCCAGCGTGCTATCAAAGATGAGGAGAATGAAGACCTCATTGTCCTGCTTCGGGGTTTGAAAACCTTCACCTATTGCCTCAAGAAGATTCCTGGCGATGGATTGGAGAGGACTCAGGGACCTTTTCTACTAAATCCTATTATGTAGCCTTCATTGCTGAGGTCTCCATGCCAAGCGACAGCAGCCTTCACCCAATTTGGAAGGCGACAATGCCATTCAAAACCAAAATTTTGGCCTAGCTCATTTCCTTAGGCCGTTTAAACTATACTGCTCAGTTTCAGTTAAAGGCATCTAACTGTTGTATTTCACCTCCTTGGTGTTGCCTGTGCAGGGGTGTTGAAGATGACATTTGTCATATGTTTTGGAGCTGCGAAATTTTGAAAAACGTTAGGTCCTCGTGGAGTCACTACTTGCCTGTTCTGTGAGGTCCTGTAAAAAGTTCTACTAGCATTTACTGCCAGACCCACACTCCCATCATGCTGAAAAGATGTTGGTTTCTGATTCATTTTGCCATCTGGTCAACGTTATCAGAGGCTAGAAATAATTGCATTTTTAGGCAAATTACTGTGGATGTTAATCGGATTGTAAACAAATCTCTCTGTCTTTTGCTTTGTGGGTTTCTTCTTCCAAATTGGGGCTTGGTTATAACTTTGGGAATTGGCTGCTGAGATGGTCTTCCATTTTGTTCTCTCTGTTGTAAGCACCTTTGGCGCCTCGGACTTCTTGTCCGCCCCTTTTAATATATTTTGTGTTTCTCTTCACAAAAAAAAATAATAATAAGTGTTGGAGCAATGAAGAGCCTCTGGAGATAAACGAATGGTCATTAAAGTAGATTTTGCAAAAGCTTATGATAGAGTTAGGAGGGAGTTTCTTGATGTGGTGCTTGAAAGGAAAGGGTTTGGGGTGATGAGAAATTGAATAAGGGAATTCCTCAAAATTACAAGCTTCTCCAAAATGTTAATGGTCAACTCAAAAGAAAGATTCTTGGAAGTAAGGGGTTAAGACAAGGTGATCCCCTCTCACTCTTCCTGTATATTCTGGTGGTTGATTTCCTAAGTGAGTTGTTAAGGAAAGCTTCCATTAAAGGTATGTTAAAAGGGATAATTATAGGTAAGGGTAAGTCACAATTAACGCACATTCAATATGCAGATGACTGCCTACTATTTCTTAAGGAGGAAGGAAGGACAGTGGACACAGCAATGAATGTCCTTAAGCTCTTTTGTATGATTTCAGGTTTCTTAGTTAATCTCAATAAAACTCAGATTGTAGGCATTAATATGCCTAATGAAGATATAAAAAGTACAACCAAGGAGTACAATGTTTTGGGAGCCTGTGATTCAAACAATTAAGAAAAGAATACCGAGGTAGAAGGCTACTTCCCTTTCTAGTGAGGGAGACTTTTTCTATTGAAGGCTATGCTGGAAGCAATTCCTACGTGCCATATGTCAGTCTTTAAGATACTCAAGAGAATGGCCAATCTTACAGAGAAGGATGTAAGGAACCTTTTATAGAAGAGAGAGAGAAGGGGCAAAGGGACTAACCTTGTGAGATGGGATGAGATCTGTAACACAAAGCAGAAAGGGGGATTGACGGTACGAGGATTGTGTAAGGGAATATAGCCCTGGCTGGAAAATGGCTACGAAAATTTTATGAGGAAAGAGAGGCCCTTTGATAAAAGTGATTAAAAGCATTCATGGAAGCTAGGATTCACCCTATGGGCTCCTATAGAAGACCATGGAATTTATGCATTCTATCTATCCCCAACTCCTATAGTGGGTGAGATGGAAACTAGGAGATGGAAAAACAATCGGGTTGTAGGAAGATATATAGTGTGCTGGCCAAACTTTTGAAGAGCAATTCCTTAGAATTTGCAACAAATCTCATCTACACAAGGCACCCATTACAAAATTCTATAAAGAAGAGTTAGTTGAGGAGAACATTCAGGTAGAATGGAAACTGCAATTGAGACGCAACATTGGACAAGGTGAAATAACTCAACTCCTACAAGTAATAGGAGTGGGTTGCATAGTAGAAGGCATTGGAAGGTGTAGATAGGAGATAGCACCGGAATATTCTCAGTCAAATCTTTTAAGGAGTAGATGGGGACTATTTAAAAGGCCAAATTAGTCTAAAAAAATTCCCATGAAAGAAAAGATCCTAGTATGGTTGATATGTTTAGACAAATTGAACTATGTTGACAGAATTCAAAAGAAGTTCCCAAATATATATTTATCTCCACATAGGGCAAGGCCAAGGTTACTCTCTGAAGAATGATTGTTAGGTGTCTTCCTCTAGCACGCACCCTGTACCCTTTCAAACATGTTTCCGAAAGAGCATATTATGTCGCCTCTTCGACAAGGAAAGGCAATGATGAACACGGAATAAAGGGCCAACCAACCTCAGCCAATTTCACTAGAACTGTGCTATATACACGAGTCGATCAATGAAGATAACAGGCACATGTTTGGTGGTTGTGCAGTCACAAGGAAAATTTGAGATGCATGGTGGAGGAAGCACGCAAAGTTTAGAGCCCCACCTAAATCAAATATGTTGTTTGTTGTTCTAGAAGATATCAATAGCAGGTCCATTGCCAGTTATTGGAAGGGTGCACTTTTTGCAATTTTGTACTCAATTTGGGAAGAACGCAACAGAATAAATATTTAAAGGGAACGAGAAATCATTAGGACAAATCCTACAACAATTTGAGAACCTTTTTGCTACATGGATCGCAGCTAGTAAAATATGGAAAGGTCTGTCTTTTGGTGAATGATTAAGTAAATAGCATAATATTTTGTATGAAGCTATGTAGTCGTGTGTTTCTACATAAAGTTTATGTAAAGTTTGTTTTAAAGTATTTCAGATACTGTCTGTTTGTTCATTCTAGACCTTAGTTGTTTAAGTTAGACCACTTTTGTGAGGGGCATCTCATTCTCACTCTCATCAATAAAATATTTTTGTTGTATTCACAAAATAAAATAAAATAAAATAAAATAAATAAAAAATCCCAGAAGAACTATAGAAACAATGTTTCTCAAAGGGATCAAGCCAACCTCATGATTCAAAGTGACTCAATTGTTGCCTAGTATGCCATGTGTGTGGGATGGAAATGAGGAACGGGGAATTGCTCGTGCCCATTGTATCAGTTCAATGAGTCTTGTATGAAAAGGTACTTTTACATCTATCCTTTTTTTTTTTTTTTTGACGGGAATTTTACATCTATCCATTAAGGAATAAATATCAAATGCTGGACTGGCTTGTGCATTAAAACATAGAAATATAGAAGCATACCAAATGGCAATGTCTTGTTCCAACTCTTGAAGCTCATGCCCATTGGATCAGTTCAATGAGTCTTGTATGAAAAGGTACTTTTAAATCTATCCTTTTTTTTTGACAGGGATTTTACTTCTATCCATTAAGGAATAAATATCAAATGCTGGACTGGCTCATGCATTAAAACATAGAAATATAGAAGCATACCAAATGGCAATGTCTTGTTCCAACTCTTGAATTTCTCTGAGTCACACTGGTTTCCAATTATCTACAGAGAAAAGGAGTGAATCCAAATTTCTATTCCACTAAAAAGAGCTATTCAGATTTCCACAATGGAAGTCAAATTTAACAGACCTAAAAAGAAGAGCTAATAGATGTTCAAGTGTTTACTAAATCATAGATCTCATTTAATTTTAATGAGACTTAAAAACCAGAATGCACAGGTATTGTTTAGTTTGTCAAGTTTCAATTGAATAAAAGCTTTAAGACGTTAATAACTAGGAGAAATGAGTCAACCAAGTGATTGATTGATCATAGAACAGTTTTGTATGAATGATTTCTTAGTGATTAATAGATCAATTTCCAGGCATATACCACCCATAATAAAGATGGTATAAGTTGATCTAGAAAAGTTTGGATGATTGATCATTAAACAGAAAATATCATGTAATTCTTGTAATCAATCAAAAAGCTCTAGGAGATAGATTCCATAAATGTCTAACACTCTTAGAAATGACAAGTATTGTTTAAACGAGGAACTTCATTGAATCTGCATAGAAGCTACTACGGCAATCAACTCAGCACAGTCTGGTCATCTTCTCAAAGTTCTCATTTTCTAGTTCATTCAAGCTATCAATGTCTCAGACAAAAGGAAATCTAAGTTTCTGTCTCTGAAGTACACTAGCCAGATAGCTGAATATTTGGATTGCTAATGGATCTCTTTCTGATGTTTGGACTGGTGCAGAAGTGTTCCAAATCAATTGTCATTTTCACTAGATAGAGACAAATCAGCGATTGTTAATGTAACTCATTTTGTTGAACAAATGTCCATGTAGTCTCATGGTAACGTGAAGGTCTCCCTCTATGAAAGAGAGGTTTCCAACATGTCATAAAATTTCTGTTGCATTTTGTGTATGCTTCTTTAATTAAGATATTATCTGAATCCTAATCAAAAAAAATGGAAATATAAACTCTTCAACTGTTATAGGAAAACATGAGTTCAAGATTAACATGGAACTAAATCTACATTTTTCATCATGAAACAGCTTATTAACCATCTTAAAGTATGCATATTGAGATTCAATTCCTCAAGAATCAAAAGATTAAGTCCTGTTCCGATATTCCACTAATATTCCACTATTGTCGCTGGCCCACGAATGACCAATAATTTCCTTAAAAAAAAAAATTTAATCAGACTAACATTGTCCAGGGTTAAGAATAACTTGTTTCAGTTTAAGCCAGAGCACATACCGATTCTTCAGTCCATATTGACCAGCAGAGTCCAAACAACGCTTTACGAGCTGCACAAATTTAAGGACTTTGGTAAATATCTCCAAAATGTGGACTTGGAAAAAATTCTGATACAGCTCAATTTATATAATAAATTTTAAAAAAGGAGAGGAAAAACATATAAAAACAGTACAAGAGAAAAAAATAAAAAATAAAAATAGTACCTTTCTATTAATCTCCAAGCCAAGAAAATTCATATCTTTCTGCATTCCAGCCATTTTGAAGAGAAATAAACCATTTCCTATGTTATTATGGATGAGAGCCAGAAAATTAGAAATTAAGTAGTCTTTACAGATTTCATTCTCTTTATTTCTTAATTTCATAGATGTGAAGTGGGAAATAGCAAAAGAAACTAAAGAGCAGTCTCAATAAATTCAAGACGTTTACTACTATCAAGGGAATTTTTGTGAACAATAATAAAGATAGGCACATGAAATTCCAAATGTACATAGGTTTCAACATCGAGAAACAGTGGCAATTTGGAGAATGTCCTTACATTTGCACCAGCAGACGACCTACAACAAGCCTATGGTTACCGCAAACTCAGTCTAATAAACTTGCACTCAAAATAAGATTTTTGACATGATTAAACTCATTAAATATTGTCCATTCCTTACATTTGTACCAGAACAAGCCCCTAAAATATGCCTGTGATTATTGCAAGCTCAGGCTAATAAACTCATACTTGTATTGTAGAAGTAATTTTTTTTTTTTCTAATTCTGATATTTTACTTCATTTTTATTATATTGCTGCACATATTTTCCATTTGTTACATTTATATATAACTATTACATGAAACAATGATCTTTAAATTAACAACATGATTTATGATTTTGTCGATGACTTCATTTAAAATGAAGCACTTTTAATCATTATGACCATTTAATATTTTATTATAAAACACAATTAGATACACATAATTCTATGTGTGAACTATCCAAGGTTTAAATAAATAATTAATTACTAACGCCTAGACTACTTTTGTGCTTCACTTAGGTCATGTCTTGCTCAAATAGAGCAAGTTTCTAGCAGCTTTGTTAAGGCAGAAAGGGATGGTAAGTGGTAAGCCTTTATAGTCTATACAGAAAAGCAAGGCTTAGGAGACATATTGGCAGACCATAAAATATTATTTAAACTTTAGAGGTCCTTAAAAAATAATTTATTTATCCATTGGTCCCACACATTATATATATATAATGTTTTGTACATATATATCTATGAACTACAATAAAATAAATAATTATATAAATAAATATATTTAGTCATTAATAATTGTTAAAGTCATTTTATTTTAACTTGTATGAAAAAACAATTCACTCAAAACCTTTTTTTTTTTTTGAAAGGAAACTAGATATATATTATAATATAATAAAAAGTGGACGAGCAGTCCAAAGCGCTAGAGGCAGTTACAAACGTGACACAAAATGAAGTCTCAACTGAACAATTGATGCCCAAGAGATTACTCTAATCCTAAGATATAAAAGGAAACCCAAACAATAGTACATATAGACCAAAATACTATTTATAATAACCCAAAAACTGATTTCAAACTTGGCGACTTCAGAAGATTTGGCGGGTGACATCCTCAGTCAATGCCCGTCACCCATTCCTTTTCGGATGGACTTGGTACCTACTATATGTCCTTAGGTGAAACTCATCTGGTGGTCTTCTTGGGATGCCTCCCACCACTCTCGTTTGGACTTAAATATTAGGTCCATAGCTGTGCGTCATTTGGCCAGATCTTTCTGCAACTTGGATTCCAAGTGTCTTAAGGTTGAACCCCCTTTTCCTCATGCTTGACTCCTTTTTGGGGCAGGGCTCACCCTTCGGCCTCTTCTTACCACCATGACTTCTTCGAGTACCGTCATCCTCGTCACCAGGCTGTGCCTGTGCCGATCTGTCCTGGCAACCGGCCATACTCTGGGTTAGTCTAGCCTTCCTACTCATACAGTGCCAAACTGCCTCCCTAGGTCGGCTATGGTACAGGTCGGTCAGAGGAGCCACGTCTCGCCTTTTCTCCTTCTGCCAGTTAGCACGTGGCCTGGACGTCGCCGACGCCGGCAGCTGCGCCATGATCGACTGTTTCTCCTGCTCTGCATCCCTTCCCTTCTGTTTGCGTTTCTTCATTCTGACTTTCTTCACCGCGGCCCTAGGAGCATCAACGCTCAGTGTTGTCTGCTGCACATCCTCGCCGGCATGGCCAGAGAGAGCGTCGATGACAGCCTTGGCCTTAACAGCATCATGCGTTCGCTTGCAAATCTCTTTCAAATAGATCTGTCGAATCTTGATACCATCGTCCTCGTTTGAATCGTCCATGGTAGTAGCGTCAAAACCGTTGTTGTTGGATGAAGCGGCGTTGGCAGTGTTAGCTGTCGCAAAGGCTTCTTCTTCGATGAGTCGAGCCATGGAAATGGCTTCATCTGGAGGTAGAGAGTCGTATTGCTTGGCAAAGATCGAAGGCGGTTGTAGGGTTCCGGTGAGGTGCTTGATTACAGCGTCTCGCATATATTGTGACGGAGGCCAGTTGCTACTTTTTGCTTCCCTCTCCATTAGATCCTGATTTGTCTTCGACGCCAGCGACTGTGTTAGGATTGGTTGTTTCTCCTGGTCTACCATGCTTTCCTTCTGTTTACACCCCTTCATTTCGACTTTCTTCACCTCGGCGCTAGGAACAGCAACGCTCGTAGGAGTTTTCTGCACATCGTCGGCAGAGGAGCCAGCGGCATCAGCAGTGACAGCCTTAGCTTTAGCGGCGCTGTGCATTCGCTTACAGATCTCCTTCAAATATATCTGACGAATCTTGATACCATCGTCCCCGTTTGAATCGTCCATTGTATCAGCGTCAAACTCGTTATCGTTGGGTGAAACGGCAATGGCGATGTTGGCTGTCGCGAAGGCTTCTTCCTCGATGAGTCGAGCCGTGTCTTTGGCTTCGTCAGGTGGCAAGGAACCGTATTGCTCGATGAAGGTCAAAGGCGTTGTTAGGGTTTCGAAGAGGTGAATGGTCACGGACTCTCGCATATACTGTGACGGAGGCCATTCCTCTCCTTCTGTTTTCCCCATTGAAGGTGCTTAATGAGCTCTATTGTTTGACTGCCACTTACTCCAATATTGATTAAAGCTTTGAGGCTTGCTGCTGTTTTCTCCCTGTTAAAGATCTCTCAAAATGCAAATGCCAAGATGTTCCAACTGGATCATTTGTCTTGAAATATGAAATAAGTTTCTTGTGATCTTTTGATAGCCTATATAACAATGGAAAAGTTTAGGCGAAGGGCCGTTCACTAATCTAATTATCTTCCCAAAATTTAAATATCCCTCCATCTCCAAGCAATTGATGTACATGAATACTAGTTTCCCCCATCAATGTCACAACAAATCTCTGACTCTCGATAAGTCAATCTCCTATTTCTTTTTGGCAGTCCTCCTCTCCATATATCTAGTGCACTTTCATACCTACTCTTAGTTATCCTTGCCCAAAGTGTATCTCTACTTTACAGCAATCTCCATATCCACTTTCCACATAACGCCGTATTTTTTGCTTTGATGGAACCTACTCCCAGCCCCCCTTGTTCGATTATTCACTCAAAACCTTTTAAAATCATTATTAAAGTCATTAATAATTATTCTAAAGTCATATTTTAACCCGGACCTTTTTAGGGTGCCCCTAATGACCAAAGAATATGCAAGTTTTTTTTTTCGTGTGTGGATCTTATTTCAATTAGAACTTGATGAGTCAATCCTCCTACACATCTTGGTCTCACTGTTATATAGGGAGGTACTCCCCATATTGCTTGTTAACAAATAGTGGATTTGTTTCTTTTTTTTATGAGATTTTTTTTTTAAGGCTTGTTAAATAATTTGATAAGCCATCGATTTTTTGCGTGTTTTAGAGTTTTTCTTCATTTTAGACATTCAATTCATACCACCTTATTGTTGGTAAGCCTAGGGGTTGGTTGGTCTATGTTGTTATGTTCTTCTATCTTATTCCTATTAATAAAATTCTCGTTTCTTTTAAACAAAAAAAAAATCATACCACCTTATTCCTTCTAATTGGCACAATTAGTAGTTCTTAAGCATGATCAGATCATAAAATTGAATTTTCCCTTATTTACCGACAATTAATTTGGACATTAATTCATAGCAAGTCACTACTCATTGCCACGCTTAGAAGCAGTTGCCATATATGGAAAAACCACCACGCCAATATTCTCTAACCTACCAATGATTTATTCAGACCTAAGCTCTATTTTTGACATGCTTTATCGTCTCAAAATTTTGTGTAACACATTCCTAAGACTCATAAAGAGACTTTACGTTACAATTCTCAATGAATCTTCGTATAAAACAATGACCATGCCTTTTGCTTCGTTTCAAGGATGATTCGATAACATTTGACCATTAAAAGCACAACACCAAAAGGCAAAGGTAGAAAGATTACCACTTCCAATGTCCACTAGTAAAGGCTGAGTTGGATTATGAAATATACCCGCCCAGTTAATCTCAAAAGGGTAGGCCTGCACACATTGGAGCTAGAAGAAATGTTAAACATGCAAATAGATAATGTACAATTCATACATACATATAGATAAGCTTCAACTCCAAAAGCAAAGAAAGTCAAATTCTATTTTCCTTAAAACATCAACTTCTTCTAAACGTTTATCCCCTTTTCTGCATGCAAACACACATAAAACACTAATCAACAAGCCAATCCATTATTATCTCAATGATTTTTATGTTAACCTTGACGAACCTAAACAATCCCAAAGTACTAAATTCATTGGTCCTTTCTCTTGAGAACAACTTCAATAGCTTATGTATGCACGATTAGAGAATTATGGATAGATCAAATGAAAAAATAAATACAAAATCACACAAATGCATCAGTTTGTACCAAAATTTTAGTTTTGAACTTTTGAATGAAACAAAAAAGATGGTTTAGAAATTATTATACAAAAAAAAGGAAGGAAAAAAAAAACACATTTAAGAGAACTTGCCTGTCCTCTTTCAAAAGATTCCTCAAGCAAGCATTTTGACTATTGAGTGCTTGTCTTGCATAAACCACAGCATCAACAACAATGAAGACCTCAAGACCTCAAAAGAACCCCCTTTTAAGCTCTCTTTAATTTCTTTGCCCAGACTATGAAAACTATAAACCTTCATAAAAACAGTAGACTTCCCTAAGGATACTCGTCTTTTCAACTATACTTATGGGTCAGTTCGATTGTGCACAATAAAACAAGGGTATTTTGGGTTATTTCTGTAGTTAGAAAAAGTTTTCCTGCCAACTGTCCAACTATTCTCTTTGTATTAGTGTGAGTGTCCAGCCATGCGTGTATATGTTTTAGTAAAAAGTTGTCAGCTCATATAACTTTTGACTTGAGGCTTGAAAAAATATAAGAGGCTAACAGGAACAGACCTCATAATAATTCCAGCAACTTACTCCTTCCCTTCAAAAATAAAAACTTTGACAAACTACTAGCATGAAAAAAGAAGAAGAGAACAAAAATTTTTCTGCGACTCTCCATAAGAAAATTGCATGCATAGCAAGAAAAAAAAAAGAAAAAGAAAAACTAATCAGTGTCTACTGTTAAAATGGGCACCAGATTATTGCAATTTAACAAGAAAGAAAAGCATAAGGTAACTTCTTTTGGTGGTTTAGGGCATGAATAGAAAGAAGATTTCCTGAAACCAATATGTTTATTAGTCTCACGAATGTTCATTAACTAATAGAATATAACCAGTGCATGAAGCTCTTATTATTGCAAGGTGTAGAGGAGGGACAATGTAAGCAATGTTACCTTGCACGAACAAGTTTTTGGGTTTTAAATTATGTCTTGCAAGACAAATCATATGTGCCAGACATACGTGTGTATGTGTGTAACTTTGTAGTGTATTGAGTATTTTTACATACTTCTCAGTTCTCAATCCTATATAAAGGAGTGGTACGTTGGGCTGCTGTCAACTAGCAAAAAACTATGTCAAATCAACTATGACAAGAATCTACTAAACCAAAATATGCAATTGCTTCAGACTTCCCCAATTTAAAGACTAAACTAAGCCCTTAATTGGGTGGAATGGAGGAAGTATATTCATAATGTTGACCTCAAGTTGTAGGCTAAAGGCTTAATTTATTTTAATTGAGATCTATAAAAATGTTTGAACACTATGGTAAGCAATATTATTGGACTTGAATGGATCGGCAATTTGAACAAAAGATTCTATTTCTACTTTCCATTGTATCTTTCCCATTCCTTTAAAAGAAATTTGTCTCTCCAACACAAACGCAGACTCACAAACAAATATATTGGTACATGCCTAGACTTCTAAAGTAAAACTTGCTCATTCACTCATCCCAAAATTTCAAGACAGATGTTGATTAAACAGCATCGAAGAAGTACTTCACCATGAACTATATTTGTTCCTCAAGCTAGTTCTTTTTCAGTTTATTCTTTTACTTCCTCTACTACTTTCCTCCTACAACTGTATCATTCGTTCAACATCAAATATATCTTTTAAATTATATAAGCATGAATGGTCTAAAAAGTTGATCTAGACTTGTTCAACAATATTTATCAGATGTCTAAGCAACCAGAGATAGATCAAATATTCAAATGTTAAGTATCATTTTACCAAGTCTAATTGAACCTACGGCCCGCCGAAGGATAAATTCTTCCTGTCCTCATAAACGATTCAAAATTTCTGTTCACATTATTCAGTTCTGCAGCAAATGACATTAGTGGTGAATAAACATACTCTATCTAAAGCAGCATGCCCTGGAAGCATTATTCCCTTAAGAAATCTCCACATGACTGAAGCATTCTCACATAAACTATAGTTGATAAAGGAACCCGATGTCCTCATAATTTCTCGACAGGCATTAGTCCCAACGACAATAACATCACAACCACTTTGACTCAGAGCTTCAAGCATAAATGCCAACTTTGCTGCTCCTTGGACATTTCGCTTTGAACTTTTGAATTTCACTGGGCCAATCCACAATATTTTCTGCGAGTCATTGAAAGCAGATAAAACAGAATTGAAGTGTAACAAAGATGTCAGAAAATTTAGGCTTGAAACAAATACAAATGATTCAAAACATGATGATTTAGATAGAGTCTAACTGCAAAAATGGATGAGCATAGTTGACTCAAGTTCAGAAAAACATTAAGTTCACAAAAAGATACATCAAATGCCTCCTAAGTTTGTGAAAACCCCATCCAAAAGGTAGTTGCATAGTTAGGTAGAAATAAATCTATGAGAAACTTCCCAACTCTTCCATAGACTTGTATGAAGATCAGGTATATAATGCAATTGTGTGATGAAATACCATTTCGTCAAATGCTACCTAAATTTGTCCTAGACAATCTAAGTATTAGTTCTTTTTTTTTTTTTTTGTATTATCATTTCAAGTATTGCTCTTTTTGACTTCTTATGTCAGGATATAGATTAATAAATATTCTTTTTTAGATGGTCTCTAAGTTGTTGCTCAATCGATTAGTTATGAAATACCATTAACTTCATATATGTTATCAATATGTACATGCAATTCGTTAGGACATACATTCTTTTGACATATTCTTGTTGTCTGGGACTAAGCTGAATGTAGTGAATAAATATCTTTTTTTATATTACCTGAAACGATGAACTAAACAAGACAGTCATATGAGCGGAATAAAACAACTTATAAATTGACAAAAAAAAAAAAAGATTGAGTCTCATTCCCTAGGTATAAAGGTTAAAACGAAAGTAAATACAGTAGAAACTATTTACCCAAAGATTGGTTCATTAGTCATCATAGTTTGAAGTGGGTACAAAAGATCTATTGTATGGAGTTTTTTACTATTGTATTGTCTGGATTACCATAATAGAGATCAAGCAAAAATGAGTAGATGATTAGGAACACCAAGTTACACAAAGGATTAATAATGTGAGGGTTTCTCTATAAAAGGAATCTTGATGGGGCTTTTAGTTGGTAGAAATGATTAAGTAATACTTTCCCAAGATCTCAATCCAGAGTATGTTCCTATACTATCAAGAATGAAGTAATCCTTTATTTATACTAAAATTATGTTTATGACATTTAGTTTTATTCTTTTTTTTTTTTGAAAGTAAACGTTATATATTAATTGGACGAGCTGTCCATTGGCAAAAGAAGAGATACAACCGAAAAAAAAAGGCCCTTAGCAACCCAGAAGCCTTACTACCTAGAGTACAAAATAGACGCCCACTGAATCACCCACTCACTAAAGGAGTATCCTAACCCTAGCTTGCCAGAAGAGACCCAAGTTGCAAACAAAATGTGGGATCTCTCCACTATTCTTTTTTACATTGATGTCAGAATTATGAAAAATACAATTGTTCCTCGCCCCCCACACAGCAGCCCATATAGCAAAAATAATCATCAACCAGTAGCTTCGCAAGTGATCCGCCCTAGTTTTATTCATTTTTTATTTTATTATTTACTTAATTTGTTATTTATAATTATTATAAATAAATAATTTGTTCTTTAGAATGATTTTTTAGAGTCTTCTTTTCTGAGAAAGAAGAATAGGAACGGAACAAAATGGAATGCAATTGAAATGAAAAAACTAAGAAATTTTGTTTTATTTGTTTCCTATGCATATCAATGCAAATTGAAGAAAAATTATATCATGATTCATAAAATAATACTAATACATTATAATGTCGAGTTCTTTTGATTATACTAACAGCTACAATTGGATTTTTGTGTAACCACACTACTCACAACCATTGGATGAATAAATAATGCATCTCTCAAGGTGTACAATCATTCATCCAATAGTTGTGAATGCTACAGTCAATTTAGCATTGTCCTTTACTTAAACGAATTCACAAATCATGATAACAACAATGGATCAGTAAGTGCTTGAAATGAGTCGAATTGGCCATTGAGGGAGTCCCTTGCTTAAGCAACTAGAGGCCTAAGTGGATTAAGCAAGTGAAGTGCAGTTCTCCTAAAAAAAAGGCCCATTTAAACTAAAATTCAACTCAATCAATAAGCGCTTTCAAAAAAAGCTAGTTACTTAAAACAGAAAGAAAGAAAGAAAGAAACATGAGTATCGTGTCTTAAAAAAGAAAGAAAGAAGCATGAGTATTGTGTCTACATACGTGGAGAAAAACTTGGTTATACACCTCTTAGCCCTATAGCCATAAAATAATGGCCTACCCCCTAAGCCAACCAAAAAAAAGTACAATCTAGCGACGACGGACTAAGCCCAAAAAAAAACAAAAAAACAAAAAGGTCAATGCTTGAGATTTCTCCCATACCTAGACCGCCAATGAGGACAATTCCTCAAGCAATGATATTCCTTGCCAAACAACCTATTAATGTCCAACGCGGTTAAACTGCCTCAATGAAAAGAAACAAGTAGGAGTGCATCTCACCATCTACATCATCATAGGATATAGAAAAATGATCTTCCCACCTTTGCTAAATCTCTCTAGCAAAAGGACATCCTTAAACAGATGTGTACAAATCTCAAAGTCCTGCCTACATATATGTATCCAAGGAATGAAAATTCGACAAATTACTTTGGTTTGGTTTGGCTACCGAACTTAAGTCTAATTATAAAAGAAAAGTTACAAAAATTCAACAAAACTTCAAAAATTTCAAAGAAATTCGTGAAAACGTTGAAAACTTTGACAAATTAGTGAAAACTTCAAAGATTTTAAGGAATTTCGGTAAAATTAATAGAATTCACAAGTAAATAATATAAATTTCTTAACGTATGCGATTAACATAAAATATTGTTAATGTTAAAATACATGCTTGAAACCATTATATTTATACTTTCAGATATAAAATATCTCAATTTATATTTGTTTTCATCATTTTTGTATTACAAATTATGCATATTTTAACATTTACAAATAATTTTTTGAATTTCTGTAAGTCGGGGATTTTTTACAAAAATTCTCTCAAATTTCACGAGCTCTTCGAACTAATTCTGATTTTCGAAAGTCAAAGTTCGAAGCAAAGTCGAATTTTCCTTCCATGTATGTGTGAACATGACAATGATTGGAAAATGATGTTGTAGTGTGACACCAATATTAACCCTTTCATGGGCAACTACTTGTAATTGTGCTTTCCAAAGGGTTGAAGAGTGAGGGAACAAAGAGACTTAGGACTATCTAATTAAGGAAGAAAAAAGGGACTTGGCAGGGAACTCTCTTGAAGATTCTCAAGGCCACAGGATTTTGCCATTATTTTCATAGAGAACCCAATTATGAAGCAAGAAGAGATGGTATGGATGTTGGCTCAACTCAAGGTAGAGAAGGGTTGACCACACAGAAATCCCATTACGAAAGTCCATGGCTACCTGAGGAATAAACAAAGTTGGACATGGGCAGATTGTGAGCAAGTAATCTAGAATACAACCTAGGGAACAAGTGGCTCACTCCCACACCACCCATCCTCTCATAATTAAATGATGTCTCCTCTAACCTCCGAAGTCTAATTAATGGCATAGAGTAGATAAACAAAATGGACGAATTTCCACAAGTTTTAAAAAGATAACCCCTAGCAATATGCACATCCCTATGGCTATACATCAATCTGAGCCTACATTATATGGCCCTACCTATGAGTGGTTTTGCTCTCTAAGGAACCTCCATTAGCTATTTACTTGCTGATGTTTTGTCTTCAGTTGTACCTTTTCCCATCCCAATTCATGAACCTTATTGCCTCCATAAAAATCTTCTGACATGAAATCTCTCATCATCTTTTTAGTCGAACACATAGCTGGAATCTTAATATCGATAAGTATTATGTAGGAATTGCGTCCAAAATGGATTTGATCAAAGTGAGTCTTCGTCCTTTGGAGAGGAAATTGTGCTTCCAATCCTCTAGATGTCATGATGTTTTTTATACTAAAGGCTCCCAAAAAAGAGACGAGGGCACTTTCCTCCTGACAGCATCCCCAAAGTCACCCCACTTTCACACAACTTGCCATCACAGCAATCTCATCAATCCGCTACTCTATCATTGAGACTCCTGCAATCTAAGACTTAGCCATGTAATCATCATATTCTTTTATCAAATATGCACACACACACACACACCCCACATACAAAGCTCCCAGGAGAGACTCGAACCCTGCCCACCTAGGTGGGCATACAAATGCCTTACCAACTGCTCTAGCAGTGGATTGGCCATGTAACCATCATTTTCAAAACACAGAAAAAGCATCCCATTAATACATTCATTGTGCAGTCTTTACTCCCTTTAAGGAGCATGTGTGTCATACTGGATACTGCAAATGTGCAACCCCAACTTCCTCACTACCCACAACAAAGCCTTTCACCATATTCACTTCTTTTACTTTATCCAAAATTCTCTCCAAAACGTCAACCACTAACCAGAAAAAGACACCTAGGATCACCTTGCCTTGGTCCCCTTTCCCCAACAATTTTACCTTTTGGCCTCCCATTGACAAAAATAAAATAAGACACCAAATGCAAGCAACAACTTAGCCACTTCCACCATACGTTGCCAAAACGCTTCTTCTGTACAACAAAGTCAAGAGAGTCCCACTTTACCATATCATATGTCAATTTTATGCGACACTCCCTGCTTCCTCCAAGCTTGATATTCTTCCACAAGTTCATTAGCAACCAAAATCGCATCAATAATTTGTCTCGCCTATACATTGATTTGCTGACAGAGGAACAAAATGCATCACCTTAGATGAGAGTTTTAATGTAAAAGAAAGGTTACAGTTTGAAGCATTGAAAAAAAAAAAAAAAGACAAAGGTATTTTCCATGTCCAAAAGGCAAAACAAGAAACTTAAACAAAGGTATCTTTTGTAATAGATATGTGAAAAGCAACACTTAATTTTCTAAAAATTTGTCATTAATCAGAATAATCAGTTTTAAATCAATTACTATCAGAATAATCAGTTTTAAATCAATTACTAATCAGAATAATCAGTTAAGCCTCATGGCTTAACCCCACTAATGGGGATACTGATTTTAGATCTGAACCCATTTATGTGACAACGGACCTACCTCAACGTAAGAGAAACAACAAGAAATTTTAAATCAATAATTGATCTTTGACTAAATCAACATAACTTTTTTTCAAAAAGGAGACATTTGATATGTATTTATGTAGATGGAAGTACAAAAACAACATAGTTATCCATCATATGCAGATTATGTGATCATTGAATCTTGTGATTACATGACTACAAGATGTGTCCATCCCATCAGCCAATCTAATATTGGATAAACTAGGGACAAACAACATTTAACCCAAAACAATGCAACTAGATGGGATTTTTTTGCCAAACCAGTCCCACTAAGGAAGCTACTTCCTCAAATATTCTAGTGTTCCCCTCCTTCTAAATCACCCATAGGGTTGCACGACAAACCACCCTCCAATGAGCTGCCCACCTTTCAAGATATACTCAATGAATGGAAACACTATTAATTATGCTTCCTGTGGGATTTCATCATAAAGAACTGGGAAATGAACACGCATTTTCTCCAAACCTCTTGAGAGATGAAGCTATCCCCAAATAAATGCAAGATAGATTCCAATGCCTGCATACAGAAATGGCAGCATGGTAGAGATAAGGACATATTTGGGAACTGCTGCTAGAAAACTTCACTGATTTAACCTTGCCATGACCAATGCCCAAGCCAAAAATTTTACTTTGGAAGGTACTTGTGCTTTCCATAGGGCTTGCGCATGAGGGAATGGAGCAAAGGATGGCAAGTTTGACAACAAGGAAAAAATGATTTGGATGAGAACTCCCCAAAGGGATTATGAAGCCAAACAATGCTATCTATTATGATCTTGTAGCACACAATTATGTAATAAGGGGAGAGAAGGCCATCTACTTCAGTTTGAATCTTTGAAAAGGCAAACCGGAGGTATGTAAATCCCAATGAAGAGAAAAATGGGCTAATGATGGTCGTCCAAAGGATGAAATGGGCAAGTTGTGACCACGTGATGTGTTATAGGGTCTAGGGAACATAGTACAAAACGTTGTGGTTCTACACCCCAAGTCCTCCCAAAAACTTACAGAGTCGTTATAACTTACTTTAAATGGGATTGAATAAACTTCCAAGGTACCTTAAATGTGCAACCATTAGCTATACTAGCATCTTGACGGTTAATCCTCAAACCATGAAGACTGCAAATCACCTTGCACCATAAATGATCTTTCTCCTTCAATAATCTCCATGGCCACTTTCCTATTAACACTGTGATCCTCATCCTAATATTACCTACACCCGATCCCCCTAACTCCCTTCTCATATAAATGTTATCCTAGCCAACAAGAAGTATTCCTGACTCTCCTGCTATGGTTTCCCGTAAGAACTCCCTCATCATCTTTTCAATCCTATAGGCCTCCCTTGTCAGTATTTTGAAAACTAATATGTAGCAAGTAGCAAAGCATCCAACACGAATTTTATTAGTGTGACTTGGCCCCCTTTAGACAAAATTAAAACAAAAAAAAAAAAAAAGTAAACCTTCATTTCTAAACTTCTAGTATATGAGCCACCTTCAAGAACCCAGATCCTTAAAAAGCTAGTGAGGACATATTTCCTCCCAAGGGCATCCTTAAATACTTCAACAGCCAACTTCCTTATGCACATGTGATCCTCGACACAACTCTTTAGATCCACTCTTTCATAATTGAAACCCTTGCAATTTGACTCTTAGCCATGTTGATTTTCATGCCTAAAATCCAACAAAAACATTGAACCACCTTGATTGCATTGCATTCAAGATGTACTCCTTTTGTGTGTCATGCACTTCTTCTTGCCTCGCTACAAAATTCCTAAGAACCCTTGCATCTTTAGCATGATTCATTGATCTTCCTAGCACATTTGCAACCATAATAAAGAGGAAAATTGATAACCGATTTCCTTGCCATAGACACCTTCTACCCTTTTTTAACCCCATGGACGGTCATTTACCAACTAGAGTAGTTAACAAAGCTCAAGCAACCCATAATCCATCCTCCATACTTCTCTGAATCCCATTTTGTGAAGCAAGGATTTCCTAACTCAACATGTCATATGCCTTCTCAAAGTCTAACTTAAAAACCACCCTTAATCTTTTGTGCACTTACACTCTTGTACAGCTTCGTCTGTAATCAATATCACATCAATGATTTGCCTCCCTGATAAAGAAGCCATTTGGCTCTCAACAATGGTTGATTGTATGACCTTTCCCATCCAATTAGCCAGCACCTTAGAAATAATTTTGTATAGGCTTGTAATCAAGCTAATAAGACGATATAATCTCGAAACCTTCTTCTTGCTATGGTCCTTTTTGAATAAGGTAAATATAAGTCTCGTTTGTGCATCTATTAATACTATCAGAATGGCAGAATTAATTTGTCATAGTTTCCCAATAGTTTTGGTAGAATGCCATGGTCATGCCATCTAGGGTTGGTGCCTTCAAATCCAACACAACCAAATATTGCCTCTCTAACCTCTTCCTCATAATAGATCTTCAAGATTCTCATTGTCAGTCTCTACAATTGGATCCTATGATATCCCCTCCACCCCCAAAGCCTAAGATGTGTCCTCACTAAACAAGTTTGTAAAGTATCACAAATCTCACGGACCACCTCCTACTCCTCCATGAATTTCCATCCCTCACTTCGAGCTTCAAAATTGTGCTGCTAGATCTTCTTCCACTCATTACATGGTGGAAAAACATTGACTTTGCGTCCCCTTCCTTAAGCAACTTAGTTCTTGCTTTTGAAAAGCATCCATATCCATTTCCTTGCATATCTTCCACAACTCCCCCTTTGCTATCCACCAGTTTTAGGCCATTGTCTCATCCCACTCACTGTAACGCTCCAAACCATCCATCCACATAATCTCTATCTCTAAAGCTTACTTTTTAACTTCTTTCCAACCCTACATTTCCAATAACAATCCATGCATTTTATTTTTCATGACCTTGAGCTTTTGCATGAATTTATACCATTCTCATCCCCTAGGGGTTTGTTTGGCACATGAGATAGGATAGGATTAGATTAAATTTTAATTCTATGCTATATTTGGTGGCAATTAAATAACATAAAAATTTATCCTGGGCCCACTTTTTATCCTACTCTCACAAGATTACTCAATCCCACAAAAAATGGTAGGATTACTCAATCCCACTAAAAAAATACTTTTTATTTTTTTATTTTTTATTTTAATTCTAATTTTTTAATTTATTTTTATTTTTATTTTATAATTATCCTGTATTACACCAAAAATGGTGGGATTACTCAATCGCACCAAAAAATATTTTTTTATTTTTTATTTTTATACTCTTGTTTTTTCTTCTTTTTTTAATTCTTATTTTTCTTTTTTAATTTATTTTTATTTTTATTTTATAATTATCCAGTGTTGCACCAAACATTACATTACTTTATTTTTAATCTTCTTATATCTAATTTAATCTGATCACATCCTATAATCTAAAAATAATCCAATCCAATCCTACGCACCAAACGTACCCTAGAGGGTCCCATTTGCTACTATCGTCCACCTTCTTTCTCAATTCGGGATGTAAGATCACACTATTGGAACAATTCCCCATTTTGATAATAGGAATATATCATCATCCACCTCGAAGCCAATAAGAATCTGTTGAGCCCACAGCACATAGTATTTTGAAGGAAATTCAACCATAAAAAAGACCCATTAAGTAATGCTAGATCATAAAGCCCTAATTCCCTTATCAGTTATCGAATTCCCACATACTTCTTGCAAGTCTTCCACTATTTATCTTTTCTAATATCAACTGCATTGCATTAATGTCCACCCCATGCATCAATTCTCCCCACAAATGCTAGACAACCGTAAAATCTCATCCCAAAACTGCCTCCTAGCACCCTGTCATTTGGCCCATAAACCCCTATATCCTCCATTTTGCTTCATCCTCCTTCACTAATATGATCGATAAGGTAAACTCTCCACAGATGTGTTTGATTCCTCTTGTTCCCCTCTTGTCTCAAACCACCAACAATTATCCTAAAGTTCTCTGGGCAAGCAGGTATGCCTAATTTATAAACCTTGATTGCCATATCAGCACCTAGTTCATGGAACTCCTTTTAACTTCTTGCAAAATTACTATTGTGGGGCCTATTTTCCCCATGGTCTTTTTAACTGTACACCATTTATCACTAGACCCCCTTCCCTCACATTTCTTGAAGTTATCTTCATATAAAAAAATACTAACCCAACATGTCTAACCATGCTTCTTTTATCAATTGAGGCCTTATTCACTGCCTCCCTTGACCTTACGCTGTAGTTCCACCAAAAACAGTTTCATCTTATGTAGAAATTTGGATTCCTTGACCTCCTGCTTTGTTAGCCTTTCTCCTTCATCTCTAAGTCCCCCCTAACTTCAATATAGCTTCATGGTTATAATGTTGGCTTTTTTGTTGGTTGTGACTTGCACCTATGGTTTCTAGGACACGGGAAGATAGCACAAAAGAACAGTGTGAAGTAAGACGAGAGAGAGGTAGGGAGAAGGAGAAGTGCAAAGGTTTTCCATAGTAAAACTACAAGTGTCTAACTTGGCCATTGAATCAATGTCAAACTATTGTTGTTGTTCCATCCTCCACTAGAAATCCTCATCAGCTTCATCCACCAAATGTTCACCTCCATCTAGAATGTTGCATGAGAAGTCTAACCTCTCCAATAGAGTGAATGATATTTTTATCGTTGAATCTAGTGTCATCTTCATCGTTGCATAATGCTGCTAGTGAACCTCAACAAGCTCTTTGACTAAGGCTTACACCTGAATCGATTGTTTGTCTTCTACTCGTACTAGTCTGAGGAACTTATCTTGGGGTTTTGGTCGTCTATAGACCATAGGTGGTGGTTTTTCCTTTGCCCCCACCTGTCAGCCCTTATATGTTCTTTCTAACTCGTAGGCCTATTCTTCACTTATTTCCCTTCCTCCAGCACTTTCTCTGAAATCTAGATCAGCTGGGCTTATGTCTGCCCCAAAATCATTTTGAGAATATTGGACTTCCATATGCCTTTGTGTTGTGCCTGCTGCCCATTACCCTGTACACTGTCATAAATAAATATCGTGAATTCTTCGTCCTCCTTCACTAATTTGATTGACACTTCAGCAATGCTCTGTCTACACAAATGGGACCAAGATGGAGGACTCGTCCAAGGATTCTTGTCAGCTCTTCCTCTATCTCATTTCCAAGGAACGAAAATTCGACTTCGCCTCAAACTTCGACCTTAAAAAATTAGAATTAATTCGAAGAGTTCGAGAAATTCGAGAGAAGTTTTGTAAAAAATTGTCGACTTGGAGAAATTCAAAAATTGTACGTAAATGCAAAAATACACATCAATTCTATTACAAATGATGAAAACAAATATAAATTAATATATTTTAAATATAAAAGTATACATATAATAGTTTCAAACTTGTCTTTTAACATTAACAAGATTTAATGTTTATTGTATATGTTAAGAATTATATATTATTTACTTGTGTTTTCCACAAATTTCACCAAAATCTTCAATTTTTTCACGAATTTCGTCGAAATCTTCGAAGTTTTGTCGAAATTCTCGAAGTTTTGTCGAAATCCTCGAAGTTTTGTCGAATTTCGTCGAAGTCTTCGAAGTTTTGTCGAATTTTTGTAATTTTTTTTTACATCTGAACTCTGGTTCGATAACCAGAAAATTCGAATTATTTCGACGAATTTCGGCGAAATTCGACGAATTTTCATTCCATGCTCATTTCACAATGCTTCATCAAGGAATCTGGAAACTACTATTCAAATCAACATAACTTTATGACTCATAAAACACCTTTTTAAGTAGTGTAGTGAGAGTGTAAAAGGAAGAGTCAATATGCTCAAGTAATTCATGCCTTCTATTCATGAGATTTCCATAAAAAGGGGAAAAAAAAACAAAAAAAGATTCAAAGTTATGTATACAGCTGAACTCATGGTATACAAGAGGTGCTAAGGTCTTCACGTCATGTATACCTTTGGTATTTGAGCCCTGTGGCATTTTTCTCGTTGTTCTCACTAATGGCAATGGCAATTGATAGCAAACATGGCACTAAGATCTCACTTAAAGGAACTAGTATTTCATTGAAAGATATTTCCGCTGCATGAGCCTTAGTATATAATCTCACCTTGCATTTTGAGAGAAAAGAGGATATCTCATTCAGTGAAATTGGCCCAAGGTCAATAGGTGTCCATCCTACAAGAAAAAGATTCTAAGAAGGGTTAAAAATGAACAAGAAAAAGATTCTAAGAAGGGTTAAAAAGGAACAAGACACTATAGAAACAAAAACAATGATATAAAGCATGTTAAACCAAAAGAAAGAAGAGGCAAATGACCACCATCAATATTCTGACAATGCAACAAATTTAGCAAAATTCATATGATTTTCAATTGCCAAGAGAATCTTTAGAAATATGTGGAGTATCTTTTTTTTTTTTTTTTTGAAGTTGAAAGATGTTTATCTAGGAAATGCATTTAGCACTTAGACATAGGTGGCCACTAATCAGATGACCCATACATAAATACAAATGTTGAAGCTTCTATTAAACATAACATGCAAGTCTTTTCCTTTTTTTTTTTTTTTGAAACAGAAACTAAGATTATATTACTAATAAAAGAGGATTACAAGCTATAGAAGCATAGTCCGCTAGATGAGATATCCAAGATACAAAACTGAAAGAAAAAGAAAAAGAACTACAGCGAATGTAATATACTACCCTCCTTACATAGCCACTCCCCAAAAGAGTACTTTAAACCTAATTTGTTGCTAAATATCCAAGTTGCAAACAGGATACTCGATCTTTCCCATAACAGCATTTCAAATTTCAATTTTTCCATGAACAGTCTCAAATTTCTTTCTTCCCAGATGGTGTACCATATGGCTGCCACCACCACCTTCCAATATGGTCTGATACGTCCTTCATTTCTGGAATGCAGAACAAAGACTGAGAATTAGGAGGAATGAGGGCAGGATAAATCTGCCCCCATTGTTGCCACACCGATTTCACCGTGTCGCACTCCACCATCAGATGTTGGGTTGTCTCCCCATGGTTCCTGCATAGAATGCATATAGACGGGTTCAAAGTGAAATGAGGGAGTCTTTTCTGTAAATTTTCAGCAGTTTCCAGCTTATTCAGATAGATGAGCCACATTAGAATTCTAGCCTTCATTGGCACTTTTGCCGTCCAGATAAAGTCCATGGATGATTGCTGCAGTCCAATGTGCTGGTCATTCAGTTGTCTCATGAAGGATCTGACTATGAATTTTCTGCTTTGGTCTTGTGTCCAACAAGGCTTGTCTTCTGCACTTCTGTTGTTGGGCTGAAAGTTATTTAGAAGTGAAGCAAGTCTCTCAGCTCCTCCATTATAGTTTCATTAACATTGCTGGTTATATGAAGGTTCCAACTCCATTGTGTCCTTCCTTCCACTATAGATTCCACTCTTAAGTCTGAGACTGTGGCATGTTTCCTATTGCTTAATCAGTACACATTAGGATATTTTACACTTAGAGGCTCCTGTCCACACCAGTTATTCATCCAAAATCTAACTTGGTCTCCTTTTCCAACTTGCCAAACTACACATGATTTAAATTGATCATAGATTGTGCATATATCTTTCCAAGGGAATCGGTGGCTACATTTTCTGTTAACACCTGCTGCTGTCCCAAATTCCTTTGAGCCATGTATACTGCGCACAATTCTTGCCCAAAGGCATTCAGTTTCTCCAACATCCGCCACAGCCATTTTCCTCTCAAGGCTAAATTCTAGCCCACAAGGCATTCGGTTTCTAGCCCACAAGGCATTCGGTTTCTAGCCCGCAAGTCTTTTCCTTATCATGTAATGGGATATACCATGTAAATCTTTTCCTTATCATATAATAGGATATGAACAGAGATGCTCCACTCAATACATTGAAATAGAAGTATCTTTCATTCACATTTAAACCTTTAAATTGATGCATGGATGAAATGGAGATATTTTCACATAAGATTTAAGCACAACAAGTATACACTTCAACAATTTACCTAACAAAGGTATGGCAAGTCACGAGAACTAGTAAAAATGCAAGTTCCAAAGCTAAAGTTTGGGAGCAATCTCAGTTTCTAGCTTCATTTTGGTTTTTGAATGGTATCGTATCTAAAGGCTAAGCATTTGGGGTTTGAGAGCAATGACACTTGCTAGCCTTATTTTGGTTTCCGAATCGTACCCTATTTAAAAATCTGTCTTTGGGGATTAGTTCAGGGGTGGATTAACTAGATACTAGCTATTTGTAGGGTTCCTTTAGTCTGTAATTTCCATTTATAAAATATTTCTTTGTTTCTTTTTTAAAAATAAGTACCCGTAAGAGTCATAGTCAACCAATAAAATCCCATGAATCCAACATGAATTGTGCAAACTAAAGCTATCTTTATCACAGTGCAAGATCACCGTTAGAAGAAATTTCTATACATTTTAAAGTGCCAATTTCAAAAAGGTAATCATGCTAGAAACATGTTATTATACACAAGTCAACTCAACAAAGCCTTCCCCAACTATATGTGGCTGGTTAGAAATGTATTCCCTTCATTCCATTTTCATCAAGCTCCAAGTTGACAGTTACGTCATAACTAAAGTTCTCAATTATTCCCACATATGTTATTTTAGTTTTTCATACCGTTTACCACGTTGAGTTCACCTTTAGACTATTGGAGTATTATCATCTTTCATTTACCACGTTGTAACGAGTTCACCGTTAGACTATTGGAGTATTATCATCTGTGTTGTTCTTTGGTCCATTTGGCAAGAGTGTAAAAATGGGCTCTGTATTTTTGTAGTTGACGTCCCTCTTTTTGTATCATGTTTCTTTTTTTTTTTTTTTTTTGGTAAACCTTTACCCCCTACTTATACTCTATACAGTACATTGTTTCTAATGTTCTATACAATATCATCGTAACATTTGCATCTTTATATATTTCTATTGTTCCTTTATTGCTCAATAAATAGATTCCAATTTTTTTCTCAATTTTTTGAACCACCAATATCCAAAGTGGATGTAATATAAAAATTGGAAAACTGTGCCTTAACCTTGATAAATTCAAGAAAACTCAATAAACTTTTATAAAAGTTCAGTTTTTAATTTTGAGAACGCAAAAAATTCAACAAAGATTTGACGAAAATAGATAAATTTCAACAAAATTCAATAGAATTTGACAAAAAGGTAAATGTGTGAGTGTGAAATTTCATCACTTAAAATAAGAGTTATCAACAGAACAAATTACCTTCATTGACCAAGAAGAATTATAAACATTAAAAAAAAAAAAACACTTCCACATACATAGAGACAAATTAGGGTAAAAGAAAAACTAAAGTAAACAAAGGGGAAAAAAAGACAAAATGAGAAAAAAAAAATCTTAAAAATACACTTAAAGAGTTCCCAAATCCATCGTAATTAAGTCCATAAAAGAAGATGAAAAAGCAACATATTGGAATAATGAACATACAAACTAGGCAAGGAGAAATGCCAAACAAGCAAATTTTATGATCTAGAAGCAAGTCCCCAACAAAATTAAAAATCAAATCAAAGAAGAAGATCAAGACTAAAAAAAAAACAAACAATTCAAATTCATCAATCCACTTAACAAGATTTATTTTGTTAGGATATTTATAATTTTTTGTTTTTTTTTGGTATTCAAAGTGTCCATTTACATTAGCTTTTAGCTTATATTACAATGAAGCTAGATATGTTAGATTATATTGAAATGAAGCTAGATATGTTAGCATATGTGCAAAAATTCTCCAAGTTTCTCCAATTTAAAAAATTTGTCCCAAAATTTAAAAATATATATATATATATATCAAGTCAAATTAAACCTCTCTTAATTATTTCTGATTTTCAAACAACCAAGGTCCAAGGCATAGTCAAATTTCTAAGACCTTGCATGGCTAGCAAATTAGCGGCCTTAGAAAACTTGCCTTCAACTTCAATCGAATGCATGGACCATAAAAAAGTCCACAAGTACACTTAAAGCATCTTATTTCAATTTTATGGTTCATCTCCTGTTTCTCCCTCTAGATTAATATTTTAGCTCAAATACCTAACCTTTTCACTCAATACTTTTGTAGCTGATTATCATTTTTCCACCTTCAATTTCTGTTCCGTTAAAATTTTTCTTGACATATAAAACCTTGGCCAATCTTAAATATATAGTTCCTAAACTCTCTCTCCAAACTTTTTATTTACTCATGATAAGGTTTCATCAATTACCACCATGTAATCAGGAAATGGCACTTACCACCATATAAATAGGAAATAAATATGCGGATCTTAATATTAGACCTATAGTTCCTAATGTCTCTGTAAACCTCATTTTATCATAATTTAGCTTCATGAACCACCATATATAATCAGTGCTTAAAGCTAGGGATTTAAGACATAAACCTCCTGTGCTTGAAATAACACCAGTTCTTCAATTTTTGTTCTGACTGTAAGCATCACTTTTTCATGATAGAGTCAATGTAACTTCTTGAAAAGTTCATTTGTGTCAAATAGACAGGATATGGGGAAGAGTTTTATTTTTCACTTTTTGGATATCTGCGTCAAATTTGTTTAAAGGCTATAGGTGGGTCGATTGGGTTAGGAATTGGTCCTCTATTTTGTATGGGATGTTCCAGCGGGGGTAGCCGGGCCCTTTTGTTTCTGGTTTTCATATGTTTATTCTGTTTGTTTGTTAGTTGAGATAGCTCATCTGTAATTTTGTGATTATCTTTGGTTTTGAATACCATACATACATGTTTGCTTTCAAAAAAAAAAGAGTTCATTTGTCCTCAACCTCTACATCATACATCTAGGTGTTCCATTGCAGTTCCTCTATATCCACAGGAAGTATAATACAGGTGTGACTCTCTCCTTCTATTGTGTGTGTGTGTGTGTGCGCACGCACGCGCGTGTGTGAAAGAAATAAGGGCTTAATTGATTGAGAGGACAAAAAAAGGGAGATATGAGGAGGTAGCTACTCATCCAAAAACTGAGACGCCTTAATGAGACAAGCTTTACACATGAGCCTTACATGCCCGCCCCCCCCCCCCCCCCCCCACCCCCCCCCCCCCCCCCCCCCACCCCCCCACCCCCCCCCCCACACCACAAAAAACCACACAAAAACAACAACAACAAAAAAA